>CM060128.1:15801619-16101244 GCA_030522415.1 Channallabes apus
CCAGGAGACCAGGTGGAAAGGTAGCAAAGCTAGAAGCTTAGGATCAGGGTTCAAATTGTTTTACCATGGTGTGGATAGAAAAAGAAATGGAGTAGGAGTTATTCTGAAAGAGGAGTTTGTTGGGAATGTTCTAGAGGTGAAGAGAGTATCAGATAGGATGATGAGTCTGAAGCTGGATATTGAAGGGATAATGTTCAATGTTGTTAGAGAAATTCTGGAGTGAGTTAGATGAAGTGATGCAGAGCATCCCCAGAGGTGAGAGAGTTGTGATTATTGCAGACTTCAATGGACATGTTGGGGAATGGAACAGAGGGGATGAAAATGTGATGGGCAGGTTTGGTCTTCAGGACAGGAATGTAGAAGGACAGATGGTGGTGGACTTTGCAAAGAGGAGTGAAATGGCAGTAGTAAATACTTTCTTCCAGAAGAGGCAGGAACATAGGGTGACATATAAGAGTGGAGGCAGAAGCACTCAGGTGGACTACATCTTGTGTAGACGTTGTAATCTGAAAGAGATTAGTGACTGCAAAGCGTTGGTAGGGGAGAGTGTATCCAGACAACACAGAATGGTGGTGTGTAAAATAACCCTGGTGTTGAGGAAGGTGAAGAGGACAGAGCAGAGGACAAAGTGGTGGAAGCTGAGAAAGGAAGAATGTAGTGTAGTCTTTAGGGAGGAGTTGAGACAAGCTATGGGTGGTCAGGAGGTGCTTTCAGTTGACTGGACAACTACAGCCAATGTGATCAGGGAGACAGGTAAGAGGGTACTTGGTGTATTATCAGGTAAGGGAAAAGGGGACAAGGAGACTTGGTGGTGGAATGAGGAAGTCCAGGAGTGTATACAGGGAAAGAGGCTAGCTAAGAAGAAGTGGGACACTGAGAGGACTGAAGAGAGTAGACAGGAGTACAGGGAGATGCACCGTAAGGTGAAGGTAGAAGTGGCAAATGCCAAACAAAGAGCATATGAGGACTTGTATGCTAGGCTGGACAGCAAGGAGGGAGAGGTGGATCTGTACAGGTTGGCGAGGCAAAGAGATAGAGATGGGAAGGATGTGCAGCAGGTTAGAGTGATTAAAGATAGAGATGGAAATGTACTGACAGATGCCAGGAGGGTGATGGGAAGATGGAAAGGGTACTTTGAGGAGTTGATGAATGAGGAAAACGAAAGAGAACAAAGAGTAGAAGAGGTGACTGTTGTGGAGCAGGAAGTAGCAAATATTAGTAAAAGTGAGGTGAGAAGGGCGTTGAAGAGGATGAAGAGTGGAAAGGCTGTTGGTCCTGATGACATACCTGTGGAGGTATGGAAGTGCTTAGGAGAGGTGGCAGTAGAGTTTCTGACTAGTTTGTTTAACGAGATCTTGGAGAGTGAGAGGATTCCAGAAGAATGGAGGAGAAGTGTATTGGTGCCGATTTTTAAGAACAAGGGAGATGTGCAGAGCTGTGGCAATTACAGTGGCATAAAGCTAATGAGCCATACAATGAAGCTGTGGGAAAGAGTAGTGGAAGCTAGGTTAAGGGCAGAGGTGAGCATTTGTGAGCAGCAATATGGTTTTATGCCTAGAAAGAGTACATCAGATGCAGTATTTGGTTTGAGGATGCTGGTGGAGAAGTACAGAGAAGAGTTGCATTGTGTCTTTGTAGATTTAAAGAAAGTGTACGACAGGGTGCCGAGAGAGGAGCTGTGGTGTTGTATGAGGAAGTCTGGAGTGGCAGAGAAGTATGTAAGAGTGGTGCAGGACATGTATGAGAGCTGTAAGACAGTGGTAAGATGTGCTGTAGGTGTGACAGAAGAGTTCAATGTGGATGTGGGTCTGCATCAAGCTCTAAGCCCCTTTTTGTTTGCTCTAGTGATGGACAGGATGACAGATGAAGTTAGACAGGAGTCTCCATGAACTCTGATGTTTGCAGATGACATTGTGCTTTGTAGCGAGAGCAGGGAACAGGTGGAGGAAAATTTGGAGAGGTGGAGGTATGCTCTGGAAAGCAGAGGAATGAAGGTTAGCCGCAGCAAGACGGAATACATGTGTGTGAATGAGCGGGACCCAAGAGGAACAGTGAGGCTACAGGGAGCAGAGATAAAGAAGGTGCAGGATTTTAATTACTTAGGGTCAACGGTCGAGAGCAACAGAGAGTGTTCAAAGGAGGTGGAGAGACGAGTACAGGCAGGTTGGAATGGGTGGAGAAAAGTGTCAGGTGTGTTGTGCGATAAAAGAGTATCAGCGAGAATGAAAGGAAAGGTGTACAGGACAGTGGTGAGACCAGCAATGCTCTACGGCTTAGAGACAGCGGCACTGAAGAAAAGACAGGAATCAGAGTTGGAGGTAGCAGAGCTGAAGATGTTGAGGTTCTACTTAGGAGTAACAAGGATGGATAGGATCAAGAATGAGTTCATCAGAGGGACAACCCATGTTAGATGTTTTGGAGATAAAGTCAGAGAGGCCAGATTGAGGTGGTTTGGACATGTTCAGAGGAGAGAGTGTGAATATATCGGTAGAAGGATGCTGAGGTTGGAACTGCCAGGCAGGAGGTCTAGAGGAAGACCAAAGAGGAGATTTATGGATCCAGTGAGAGAGGACATGAAGTTAGTTGGTGTGAGAGAAGAGGATGCAGAGGATAGGGTTAGATGGAGGCAGATGATTCGCTGTGGCGACCCCTGAAAGGAAACAGCAGAAAGACAAAGAAGAAGACCGTACACACAGAGCCACAGAGTGCAGCTCTAATTGTAGCCACATTTAGCATTGCAACCCAGTTGTTTTTTTTTGTGTTCCCACATTGGCATTATCAGTTACATTTGAGACTTAAATCCAGACTTACAGTACCACATCTAAGAGATTTGTCTTTCTGGATTTGTCTGAACCTGGCCACATAATGCTGCATTCTGATCAGCTAATACATATAATAACACAGACAAAGCATTTGCTGTTTTTGCAGTTATGCACAAAACAAAGTAAATATTCTTCTATAATAGGTATGCACAGATGACTGTAAATTGTGGTTGAATCCATCTAACACAATTTGCACATGTAGAACATGAATATCCATACTGAATGCTTAATGTAAAATGTGAGCAATGTTCAGCAATAAATTTGCCTTAAACATCCCATATGTTACTATTTCTTTAATAGGTCAATGTTGGTCTGGGAGATCCCTCAAGATTTGCCTGTGAATGCTCCAATTAATGTTAATGATTCTCAACCTCCCTCTGCTGCACTCCTCTCCTAAATGTGCTGTTTCAGTGTTTATATGAATGGCTGTCAATATATAATATATCAATAATATATTGCTGTCAAGTCATATCTTACCAGAGAATATCTTTTTTTTTTTTTTGGATTTGGATACAATTGTATGGTTTTCACCAATCCAGTTATAAGGTCAGTGACTATGTTGCAGCTAAATAATGATACATCATAGATTATCTGTGATAAATTAATTTTTACAAGTGAAGCCATATCTCCCAAAACAAGCCCTAAAACCTATTTGTAACATAGAAACATATGCCTTCACATAAAATGGTAGTGGTGGGGATGTTGTGGATGAGAGACAGACAAACAGCCGGCAGGATGCAGAGAGTCCATCCAAACATGTTTGAGACTGTGTTTATGTTTTCATGCCCTGTTCTTAAGACACATTTAGAGTCAAGAGCTGTTGTGTAAGCTTGGGAAAGCCCTTGATAGCCCTGATGTCTGCTATAATTACAGTCTGGGCATAGAACAAGACAAGTATTCCAAATCAGGATGTCCAACAGAGGAGTGAGAAAAATGATTACCTTTTTCTTGGGGATAAAAAGTAAATACTGTCCATTATAGAAAGGCACCTACTGTATATTTGTGTGTCTATAAACAAATACCATCCATCCATCTAGAAACGTCTGTAGTCCAATTGTGACAATAGAATTTATGCCATTTGTACAACCGCGGTAGGGCCTCCAGTCAACATTCACATACTATGGGAAATTTGGGAATGCCAATTAGTCTAATCTGGATGTTTTTGGACTGTGGGAGGAAACCAGAGACCCCAGAGGAAACCCAGCAAGCAAAGGGAGAACATGCAAAGCCCATGCACACGGACCCAATGCGGGAATCAAACCCAAAACCTGGAGCTGCAAGGTGACAGTGCTATCCTCTAAGCCACCATTAACAAATACAGAAAGACTTGAGTGGGAAAAGGCACTCAGGTATCATAATTTGCAATTTGGCATTTGAATGGACAATGTGTACTTATGTTACAGTATTTACTTCTCCTCCATTGGAAACAACACATAAAAAAATTATCTTGTTTATAAGCTTTTTCATGGAGATGACATGGTGTGGATGTGCCTTAAATAAATTAGCCTCAAAGCAAACTAAAGGAAGTGAGTGTTTCCCTGTGTGAATTATAGGTTGTGTAAATGTAGCAGAGAGGAAATCAGCCCTAGCCTTTACTTACAATGTCTACTTTATTTTTGAACACTGCTGGTGTGATTGTTTTTTTCGTTCTGCAAAACGTGCAAAAACCTGGGTATAGGCATTTTTAACCGCAAATAAAATTATGCAATGTATTCTTACAGAGAGGCGGCACGGTGGTGTAGTGGTTAGCACTGTCGCCTTGCACCTCCAGGGTCTGGGTCCGATTCCCCGGCCAGGCTTGATTCCCGTCTCTGTGTGCATGGAGTTTGCATGTTCTCCCCGTGCTTGGTGGGTTTCCTCCGGGTACTCCGGTTTCCTCCCACAGTCCAAAGATATGCAGGTTAGGCTAATTGGCGTTCCTAAATTGCCCGTAGTGTGTGATTGGGTGTGTGAGTGTGTGTATGTGTGTGTGCCCTGCGATGGATTGGCACCCTGTCCGGGGTGTACCCCGCCTAGTGCCCGAAGTCTCCTGGGATAGGCTCCAGGCCCCCGCGACCCTGAACACAGGATTAAGCGGTATAGAAAATGAATGAATGAATGAATTCTTACAGAGACAAAAGTACATATTTCTACTTATGCTTACTGAACAGCTCTTGGTCCCTTTTTAGAAATGACCTAATTTCTCATGTCACATTGCCAGAAAGGAAGTGGCCTATAACGGGTCAATCCACAAGATTTACACACATGAATAAGGTTCTCTGTCAAATCTGCATATTATGCATTTAGAAAAGGATTATTAGCTAAACATATTTAAGAATCTGCAAAGAAATAAGAAATCGCAAACAACAAACAAAGGGCATAAAGCGCACATAAATATAAACCAAATATTAGTGAAATATAGTCAATATTTAAGTCTTATTCTACCCTCTTGTACGGGGCATCTCTAAACTAGTTTGATAAAATGGCAGAAAAGTAACTCTTTATGTACTCCTCTTACTTCAATATGCTTTAATGTTAAATCAAAAGTTTGTAGGGCACAAACACAAAAACAAAACTTTTCAGAAGAGATGTTTCACTATCTTCCACCTACACATACAATGACCAGAGCTTCAACATCAACAAATGCAAAAACCAGACTCCACATGTCCATTGTCCCCAAAACATTCCTCAATTCGAATCTTGGCAACCAAGGCTTCTGGGACAGACATCAGTTGTGCACAATCTCAGAGTCATGGAGTGCAGCCCGCAGAGCTTCCCAGGGGACATGCGGCAGCCAAAACTTAGTGTGGAAAACTAAAGCAAATGATTTGACAGCTGATGAATGTGGCTAATGAATCTGTGTTCCATCCAATTTACACCATTCTGAAGGCTCAAAGACTAAGCAAAAGTAAACAGGATTGACTCAGGACTTGTTCAAGAATGCTTTCTTTTCAAGCTGTTATCAGGGACTATAACGGAAAAGATCAAAGGCCTTCAGTGGTCATTTTTGCCATAAGAAACAGTGAAGTAAACCTGTGGGGAGAGGTATCACTTTTACAGATTTTGTCTTTCAAAACAGTGTACTTTAGGCTGAATAAGCATATTTTTCAAGACCTGTTTGAACTGTATGTTCTAAAACATTTGATGGCTCGGAAAACAGATGTATACATTAAAATATATCATTTTGGTCACAAGTGTATTTTGGAAATAATTGTATATCTCATGATCGAGTGGTTTGGTTTCTTGACATTTTACCAAAACAGTCAAGTCTGGGTGAAACATGATTTCATCTGGTTTGGCTTCTATTCTTACTCATCCATTCATGGAGTAATGATAAATAGTTCCACTTTTAATGTGAGGGTCATACTTAGCTGACCACGATTATACAGTAGGCCATAGCTTTTTTTATGTAAACATCTGGTTGAAGTGGAAAGGGGTTAGAAATTCTCTACTTTATTTAGCACATCCTTTTACTTATGTGATTACAGCCACCAGCAATCTTGCAAGTGTTTAAAATGTGTTATTCTGGTCACTAATACCAGTAGGCTTTAAAGAGCGGAAGTATTCAGCAAAAACTAAAATTGAAACAGTGAGTATTTGTGCATCACTGGAAACTGAAAGACTGGGAAAAAAAATCAGGAATGGAGACAATGCTTCAAAAGTCTAAGGAAAAAAGCTAAGGAAAAAGCAACTTTACACTTTTCTTTGAGTGGACTATCACTTCTTCCTGGATTCCACTGTCATGGCCTTGGGGATTTATACTTCCTTCATGACTTCAACAGGAATCATATTACTAATTTAAACATGCTTTTCCTGATACTATACAAAAATAATATATATTCTACCCATATGCTATTTAACCAGGTAGCATTATGTTTTTAGTTATTATACCTAGACTAATGCCCTAACTGGTAGAGAAAAAAATATATAGTTTAGGACGAGAAAGTGAATGATATAAAAATTCACACTGGCTTGAAATCGACATGCAGACTCGACATAATTCAAATTATGAGAGGAGAAAATGCGAAAATTTTCAGTTCAGTCCATCCCTGAGCAACAAACAAATTTACACCTGGAGACAGTTTAGAATGAACAATCTATGGTCTGTAATACTGAGAAGAGGGCAGATCCATCCAAACATCGTCATGGCTGTTATGCTGAAGTGGCATGAAAACACAACAGCACTCCCTCTCATGTGATATTGCTTAATTATTGCAGTCTGAAACATTCTCATTCAAGGTTCTGTACAGTTTAACATTTCTGCCCAGATTGAATGCTTCGCGCCCAAGAAAAAGTCACCATTTTTATTTAAATAAGTATATACTGTAATAAAAACTTTTGAATGGATGCTATGTCGGAAGATGAATCCCGTGGTGAAAGACATGTTTTGATGTTTCAGAATGGTCAAATTATTGGCCCATATTAAGCAAATAAACAACTAATGAGATTATTGAAACGAATGGAATGGAGTTAAGAACTGTCCAACACATTTTTAAAATGTGGAAGGATAGTTCTGAACTGTCACCTTTAAGGAAAATCAGTAGTAGAAAAAATTATAGAAATCAGTTATGCTTAAAAGTGTAAGTAAGAGCAATGCAACAAGAACTCAAAGGATTGGAACTAAACCGCTGTGTGGCTAAGAAGACCACATGTTAGTGAGACTGGTCAGAAAAAAAGCCTTCAGTTTGCTAGGGAGTATAAACATCTGACTTTATTGGACAAGACTGGATCCCAAAAGGAAGTGCATGACGCGATGCACCCATCTCACCTTGATGGCAACATTTTAAACATTACTGGACAAACCTTACTAATTTCCTCAGATAAAGAAGGACATGTGATGAAAAAAATGATGTTTTTGTTCATGTATTGTAAGTCATACTGTATGTGCACATTTAGAGAATACAAGCTAATCCTACAGTTGTGCCATGTTAGTAACTGTGCTGCTTTCCCCCACTAGTACTGTATGCATTAGAATGGGGCCATATGACTCCACAGCTTTAGTAATAACAGTCCTAGATAATAAACCATATGAAATATTCTTTAGAGCTTTTACTAAAATATTTCCCAAACCCAGTATAAAGAATAAGAAATAAATCTCTATAATACTACGGTCACGACACATCTTACTTTCGCAGTGTGAATTGCCATAAACTTGACAGGAAGAATCGAATTGTCTACGATGACTTTACACTGACTCTCTGCCCTTGTCTGTAACATCTCATGAAATAAGTCAGATATTCTTTTTTGCCTCTCACGCATTTGGTCTAAACCCCAAGTCTAAGAATTTAACAACAAAAAATTTCAACTTGGTGGGTTTCCTCCTGTTACTCCTGTTTCCTCCCACAGTTCATAGACGTGCAGGATAGGCTAACTGGCATTCCCAAATCATGCCCTATAAGCAGTGCCCTATAAGCAGTATACTCCGATTATCCATAACACCACATTACTTTAACACATAAACAGTGATACCCAATTATATATCATTAATCTTGGGGGCAAGGTCATGTGCAACCAAGGCTCACTTATGCCAGTGGGGGACAAAGACCAGTCCGTTAAGTCTAATTCCACAGGAAAGCCAATGCAGCACAGCCACCAAAAAAAGTGTTGCTGACTGCAACAGAAACACTCCAGAAGACCCAGTGAACTACAGCCCACCATGCACAGGGCCCAGCAGGAAAAGAGCCCAAGGCTGCCGACCTAGTCCCCAGACTCCCCTGGGCCAGAGTCATTAGCCAAACAAGGCACACATGTCCACAAGGAGGCCCCATAGCACCCAAAGGATCCTGATGTCCAGATACAAAGCACACCACCATATGTCCATTGGAGTCATGCCCTGAGGAGCACGAGTGGAACTTGTGCCAGCTCTGTTTGAAAGTTATTTCTGTCCTGGGCCCAGTCCTTGTTCACCTCTTTCAAAATGTTCCAAATATTAGTTCAACATCCAAGTTAAACTAGGAAAAATGTTAAAACTAAACATGTGTGAAATGTGGTGTAAGACCACACATGTTGCTATCCAAACCCCTTTCCATTTCTATACGAAGCTTCGAAACACTGCATAGCATAGTTGAGGCTTGCGCTCTCTTTGAGCTCTAAATGGTTTAGAAATTCTAAAGAGGGAAAGGACTTTTATTACTTATTTATTTTATGACTTGTTTATTACATTCTTAAACCACTTTTAATTGATTTACAATGGAAGTGATATGGAAGGTTCTGGTGCATTTGTGCAACTGCATTCTTTATCAATTGCAAGAGTTGGATTGCATGCAAAAGAGGACTAATCTAGACCGCAGTATAATGTTAATCTTAATGACAAGGAAGCAAACAAGCAGCTGAGTGGCCTAACAACAGTATTAGATATATGTAGCATTACCATTAGAATTACCATTACAACATTCTAAGCTCAAATAAGCATATAGCTCTGATATTCTTACTAAAACAGCCAATTATTTTTGAAAAACTATGTCCTTTTCAAAGAAATAAAAAATTATGTTCTTACCATTTTTGTTTGCATCATCAGATTTAATATTTAAAGAACAGCAATGCATATAAAATTATAAAATAATTTTTAAAAAGGTTTATATTTATTCATAAACACACAGTAGCTTTACCACATCCTCAAGATTGTAAAATCCTTCATGTGACTTTTATAAATATGCATTGACTCATAAAGACACACCAAAGACAATTTAGAGGCCATAACACAGGCAATGGCTGGTTTCATTAGGTTTTCCTCCCATATTGGGGTTGCCAGACAACACATAAGGGAATAAGGTGAAATTATCTCTTTAAGGCTTAACCTCAGCATCTAAAGCCAACTCAAAATTGTATAATTCTATTATTGTACAACACATTTCAGTCTAGATCATTATGTTCGCTGTGCATTTTTAGCTTTTAGCAGTTAAAATAACTTGAATAATACCTTCCTTCTTACTGATGGTAGAATTGTATGCACAATGAGTTTGCATGGAATTCTACTTGCTGTTCATCAGACAATAATTTTTCATCATCTTATACAACTTATTAATAGAGTTCAAAGCTGTAAGAATGAGTTTGCATAAGGTGAGATCCTGGAACTACAAATGGCAACTACAAAAATGGCATTAAACCTTACAGCTGAATGTCTGAAACCAAACCCTGAAGCTCAGAGTTGGAAGTGAGTCTGATGGTTTCAAATATTATAACTAATAAATAGCAAATTGCAACTTTTAAGTTCTAAACTAAATGTTGCATGAAATTTAATTGTGCAATATTGTCTCTGTACACCAATGGTTTATTTTCACATAGAATATCTACTTATAACTATTTTATATGTAAACATAGCATGAGTTCTTAATCTGCATATTGTTTTCCTTAAACATTTACATTTACATTTTAGGCATTTGGCAGACGCTCTTATCCAGAGCAACTTTTTATGTCATTACTTATCAGAGCAGTTGAGGGTTACAGGCCTTGCCCAACAGTGGCAACTTGGTGGTTGTGGGGTTTGAACCTAGGATCTTCTGAACCGCAGTCCAATGCCTTAACCACTAAGCTACTAAGAAAATGTTGATTATGATGTAAGGGATATTGCTAAATACTGTAAAAGAAAATTTGCCTACAGAAAATATGCTTAATATTCTTAAATATTAAGATACATTAAGATACTTTTATGCACTTTAAAATGTATATGATGCTTTAATATGCATAAAATGCAAATGCACTTTAAAATTAAGTCACTGATTCTGAAGATCAATATTCAAAATACTGGGGGAGGTGGAGTCTATCCCAAAAGACTTAAGCACGAGGAAGACCTGGGCAGATTCACACATTACGGGCAATTTGTAAACGCCAATAAATCTCCCTGAGATGAAAATAGGAAGGAACCTTGAGTGAAACCAGACTTAACAGGAAATCCCATTCTGATTTGGGTGATATCAGATACTGTAGATATAGCAGGATTAATATGCCGACATTCTGTGTGATATGAGGCTGAAAGTTCAGTTTCATGCTTCCATTTTTGGAGACTCAGATATAAAATGGTTTGTGGGAATTTCTGTCCTAAACTCTTGAGCACAAAAAAAAGCACAAGAAGTCTATAAATATTTTTATGAATTTATGAGACTTCCATGAATATCAAATTTCTTAAACCATCATACAAATGATTTATGAACAAACTTCTTTTTATCAATCTTGATAAATGAGTCCTTTGGATAAAAGTCTTTTAAAAGTCTAAAAGGCTTTGAGGTTCTTGTGAAAATCTGACAAAAAGGCTTCCTTACTTGCAGAAGACACAGTGTCAACGGTTAATTAATCCCCAGACTCTGTATCATTTTTCCCGCAGAGCCAGTTTAATGTTATGGCATCTCCATGGGTATCTCTGCTGAGGGCTTCATAATTCAGACGCCACCATGGCTCTCCCCCACACCGCCCACAGTCCTCTTGGCCAGACCAGCCTTCAGATACAGCACTCTCTCCAAAATAGCACACCGCCCACAAGCACAGTTAGCAACAGCCTCACCACACTAACAGATGTTTTTTTTTTATATGGGTATGGGTAAGGGCAGGGTGGTGCAGGCTACACTGCACCCATTCCCAAGTAAGTATTCATGACTTACCTGTTAACACAGGCTTGCATTCATTTGTTGTGACTAAAAACAAGAACACAATTGAGGATGCGTAATAGGTATGTCATACAGTATACTGTAAATAGATGATGAAACAAACTGGAGTATCAATATTATGTTTTGACAGACAGCATTCAGCCATACCGAATGACAATACCCTATATCCGCTTTGTGAGCACATCCATAGAAAGGGGGTTCAATTTACAGTAAAATTCTTAAAATAAAATGCACAGAACATAACTGCTGCAATATAAAATAAACAAAAATAAATTTAGTATAGAATATACATTTATTTAACTCAGTTTTATTTGTATAGCGCTTTTAACAACTGACATTGTCTCAAAACAGCTTTACACAATCAAAAGAATTATTTAAGTTTGTATGGAATGTGAATGTGTATGAATCAAAATGTTCAGATAGTCCATGGTGAGCAAGCCCGAGGGCGACAGTGGCAAGGAAAAACTCCCTGAGATGGTAATAGGAAGAAACCTTGAGAGGAACCAGACTCAACAGGGAACCCATCCTCATCTGGGTGAAACAGATAGCAGGAAATTATCTGCATTTATACAGTGTTAAGTGTTAAGTTCAGCTATAATAGTTGATGTTAATTGATGTTATAATAGTTGATGTAAAATGGAGTCCAGTAGTTATTGGAGACTCAGATAGACTTGTAGAAAGTTCCAGTCCTGAACTATCGAATTGTCAAGTCCTCAGAGAAACAGCTGACAACACCAGTCGAGGCCAGAACCATCTTCTAAGTAGATAGAATCATCCCCAGACACCAGACGCATCCCAAAGAGACACACGGGGCATCCATGCGACGAGACCTCCAACCAGAAACGGGGCACCAGGATGGATCAGACAGGTCCGGAGGGCAGAGGGAGTCTGGATCACTGGCAGCTCAGGAACGACATGTGTAGCTCGACAGAGAGAGAAAGAGTGAAAGGGGGAGACAGGGGGAGAGAGGAAAGAGAAAGAGGGGGAGAAAGAGAAGAGGAGGAGAGATTGCAATTAGGTATGGTCACAGTCACAATGTATAATGTGAATGTATATTTACTGTAGAGTGCAAGCAGGGACTCCAGCAGGACTAACTATGACAGCATAACTAAAAGGGAGAGCCAGAAGGAAACACAAACATGAGGGCTCCCTGAGATGTAAAGCAAACAATCACCTCACCGTCAACAAACCTGAGTGATCAAATGAGAGTGAGGCATCTAAACATACCAGTTCACCATAATACTCTATGTCCATGAGTCCCCCAGATCTGCTCCTTTACCTAAGACAAATCTATTTATAAAAATACTTGGCTAAATAAATAGGTTTTTAGCCTAGACTTAAACACTGAGACTGTGTCTGAGTCCCGAACACTATTTGGAAGACTATTCCATAATTTTGGGGCTTTGTAAGAAAAAGCTCTGCCCCCAGCTGTAGTTTTCATAATACGCGGTACTGACAAGCAGCCTGCATCCTTTGATCGAAGTAGGCGTGGCGGATCGTAAGACACTAGCAGTTCGCTCAGATACTGCGGCGCGAGACCATTTAATGCTTTATATGTCAAGAGTAGTATTTTAAAATCAATGCGAAATTTCATGGGGAGCCAATGTAGTGAAGATAGGATAGGGGTGATATGATCATATCTTCTGGTTCTAGTGAGGACTCTCGCTGCTGCATTCTGGACTAGCTGAAGCTTGTTTATGCACCTAACTGAACAACCAGACAGTAAGGCATTACAATAGTCCAACCTAAAAGTGATAAAGGCATGAACTAGTTTTTCTGCATCGTTTAGCGACATTATATTTCTTATCTTGGCAATATTTCTGAGGTGAAAGAATGCTATCCTGGTGATATTATCCACATGAGCTTCAAATGAAAGGCTGGAATCTATAATCACGCCGAGGTCTTTTACTGTTGCACTTGATGGAACAGAAAGGCCATCTAAAGTTACGGTGTGATCTAAGATTTTACTTCTAGCTGTATGCGGTCCTATGACAAGAACTTCTGTCTTATCCGGATTAAGCAGAAGGAAGTTAATTAGCATCCAATTTCTTATGTCCTGCACACATTGCTCAACTTTAGTAAGATGGTTTTTCTCATCAGGTTTTGTTGAGACGTATAACTGTGTGTCGTCAGCATAACAATGAAATACTAATACCTAATACTAAACTAATACCATGCTTACGGATTATGTTGCCAGAGGAAGCATGTAAAGGGAAAAAAGCAGTGGGCCTAAAACTGAACCCTGCGGAACGCCAAACTCCACTAGAGAATATGCAGAATAATCACCATTTAAGTCTACATACTGATAACGATCGGTCAAATAGGATCTGAGCCAGGAGAGGGCTGTACCCTTAATTCCTACTACATTTTCTAATCTGTGAAGAAGAATAGCATGATCAATAGTGTCAAAAGCTGCACTGAGGTCGAGTAATACAAGCATAGTTACACAACCCTGATCAGAGGCCAATAGGAGGTCATTTACTACTTTAACGAGTGCTGTTTCTGTGCTGTGATGAGGCCTAAATCCTGACTGATACAGTTCATGTATGCCATTTCTATGTAGATATGAGCATAGCTGCTCTGCTACTATCTTTTCCAGAATCTTAGAGATAAAGGGGAGGTTTGATATTGACCTGTAATTGGACAGCTGACAGGGGTCGAGGTCAGGTTTCTTAATTATTGGTTTGATAACTGCTAATTTAAAAGATTTTGGAACATAACCAATGCTGAGTGAGGAATTAATTATTCTCAACAGCGGTTCTGTTATTACTGGTACTATCTGTTTAAGAAAATGTGTCGGTATAGGATCTAATATACAGGTTGATGAATTTGCAGAAGAGATGAGTGAAATTAGTTCATTCTCTTCAAGGGGAGTAAAGTATTCTAGGTTTGAATCTGACATGGCTAGGTTAACATCTGTATCAATTACATTGTTCGGTTTCAAAGCCTCAATTTTATGCCTGATATTTACAATTTTATTATTAAAAAAGTTCATGAAGTCCTCACTATTGCATGATGTTGTTGTGGAGATTTCTGTAGTGGTCTTATTTCTGGTTAATTTGGCTACGGTATTAAATAAAAATCTAGGATTGTTTTTATTTTCTTCTATAAGAGTGGAGAGATACGTTGATCTACTGTAGCTACACTAAGAGCTTTCCTATAGTTCAGGTTGCTCTCTTTCCATGTTAGTATTTCCATTTGAAATACTAACAATTTAGTTTGACGCCATCTACGCTCTAATTTCCGAGCGGTCTGTTTTAAAGTGCGCGTGTGATCGTTATATCAGGGAGTGAGTTTCTTATCTCTAATAATTTTTCTTTTAGCTGGAGCTACATTATCTAAGGTACAACGAAATGTCGACTCTAAATATTCAGTCGCCTGATCGAGTTCTGTGGGGTCAGACGGTGACCTAATCGAAGTTGGTAACTCTGGGAGATTACTGATAAAACTCTGTGCGGTAGTTGATGTGAAAGTACGTTTAATACGGTAGCGCGGTGCTGTGCGTATATTATCACTGTGACACACTTGAATGGAGACAAGATAGTGATCTGAGATAATATCAGACAGTGGAATTGTGAATACATTTCTTATACTTAATCCGAAAAATATTATTAAGTCTAAAGTGTGACCTGCTTTATGAGTGGGTCCTACTACACACTGATTTACGCCTACAGAGTCCAGTATGGACATAAATGCTGTTCTCAGAGGGTCTTCTGTATTCTCAAAATGAATGTTAAAATCTCCGGCAATTAACGCTTTGTCTACAGAAACGACCAGGTCTGAGATGAAATCCGCAAATTCACTAAGAAATTCAGAATACGGCCCTGGAGGTCTGTAAATTATAATTAGTGGAATCGACTGAGCTGACTTAATATACTTAAATACACTTATGTTACTATAAAGAATTTCAAATGAGTTAAATTTGTGTCCGTGTTTTTGTATGATAGACAGATTATCATTATGAATAACTGCGACGCCTCCTCCTCTACCAGTTAACCGAGGCTGGTGTATGTAGCTGTATCCAGGAGGACTAGCTTCATTTAGAGCTACATACTCATCCTGTTGAACCCATGGTTCAGTTAAACAGAGTATATCAAACGCCTGATCTGTGATAATTTCATTAACAATAACTGCTTTTGATGCGAGAGATCTAATATTTAACAATCCTAGCTTCAGATCAGAGCTGCCGGCTGCGCATTCAGTATGATCGGAGTTTGTGGACTTTATGTTAATTAGATTATTGAAACAGACTTTCTGAGTCTTTCTACATTTTTGCTTAGCTCGGGGAACAGACACAGTCTCAATATGGTGAACCCTGACTGACGACTCTATGCAGCTAGCAGACGGTTGGTTTAGCCTGTCTGTCTGCTCCCTGGCCTGAGCTCTGGATTGTCACCGATTAACTAGACCTCTACTGAGACTATGAGCTATACTACAGGAAATGAGAGCAGCACCTTCCCGAGTGGGATGGACACCGTCCCGCCCTAACAGGCCAGCTTTGCCCTCAAAGGTCTTCCAATTATCTATGTAGCCCACATTATTTTTGGAGCACCACCTGGACATCCAGCGGTTCAGCGACCATAACCTGCTGTAAGCTATGTCGCCACGTCTCATTGGGATGGGACCAGAGCAATATAAGCAGTATTTAGCAAGATAAGCGCTATTTAGCAGTATAAGATTTACTTATACAAAAAATGCTTATACATTTAGTATAGAATATACATTTATTTACTTATACAAAAAGTCTTTACTTAATCATTATAAACTGACATGTACAGTATAATATATAATATAGAAGCTTAAGCAAATGTACATTATTTTTCAAAAAGCAGCAAAATGAATAAACATTATTTTATGGTTTCTCAAAAAAAAAAATTATATACAGGTATATATATTACAGTGTATATATAGCTGCATGTAGCCTGAGAGGTGTGCTGGAAGCTATTGGAATAAAAGACATCTTGCATTCTTTATTTAACCTCCAGTTACCTTTATGTGAAAGGCTTTCACTTGGAGACAGCATCTTAATTGTATCCAGAAAAGTTCAAAAGAATTCAAAAGTGATGACCTGTCCTTAAGCTGACCTTTGTGCATTTCTGAATGGAATAGATTGTTTTGGTGGGGTGAAAATTTTTTATCTTCACATGCAAAATGCATGATATTTCCCGGCTGTATATTAAAATGCAGTGCAGATTTCAGAACACATTCTGTTTTTAAAATGTAAATATCATATACAGCCTGAATTCCAGAAAGGTTTTTTAAATTTGAATAAAATGAAAACTAAAAAACCATAACAAATGTTCAAACTGAGAAATTTTATGCACAAAATGAGCTCATTTGAAATTTGAGGGCAACAAAGATAAACAAAAATAAAAACAAATTGATTCTGAAAAAAATGAGCTGGAAGAACATCTAGCATCATGTCTGTAACACGATTAGTTACAAAATGGATGTCAGAGTATGGTGAGGACTTTTTATTGACAATATTATCCATAGGTGTAGTTTTTTTAATTTTTATTTTTTTTTAATTTAACAGCTAAATATGGCAATTATTTTGTGTGGCAATTCATGTACTGCCACCCTGAAGAAAAAAAAATGTTTCTAATTGTTTTTAAAATTCATATACAGTATGTTTGCATTTGAGGTGGTGAAATGTTAGCATTCCTCTATATTTCTACAGGTAGTACTCTCAAAAGTATTCATACATTGGCATACAAAGCATCCTACATGGTAAGTGAAAACTATTTCCTAGTTTAATAGCTAGTAGTTTAGAATTCTAATTAAATCTAATAATAATAATAATAATAATAATAATAATAATACACTGTCCAGGGTGTACCGTGCCTCGTGTCCTGAGTCTCCTGGGATAGGCTCCAGGTCCCCGCGACCCTAAATACAAGATAAAGCGGAATAGAAGATGAATGAATGAATGAATGAATGAATGAATGAATAATAATAATAATAATAATAATAATAATAATTAGAGAGAGAGTTGAATTTATAAAATCAAATGAATAATAATAATAATAATAATAATAATAATAATAATAATAATAATAATATTAATTAGAGAGAGAGTTGAATTTATAAAATCAATTCCTTTTCCATTTTGTGAAGCTGCAGATAACAAAGTGCTGAGCTGATGCGTGACAGAATGTTTGATGGTTTAGACTCCCCATTTATGCTTTGTCCTTTGCACACTAGGGGTAATAATTCAACAAGGCACACAGAGGTCAACTGAATTTTACAGTAATACTTCTGGTATAAATTGTATGATGAGGACCCTACAAAAACACATAAAAAGCATGATTTATTATAAATAAATATAATAATTTATTTATAATTACTTTGTCTTACAGTAATTCAGTTTATGTCCATTCATATTTAGCAACATATTTAATCAAATGTATAATGTATAATAGATAATCATTAGTTCTTAAAAATAAAAAGGGACACTAAAGTAAGAAAATATTTTTAAAAATACAAAAATAATACAGTGAAACCTCGGATTGCGCGTAACGCAGTTTGAGAGTGTTCCGCAAGATGAGCAAAGATTTTAAATAAATTTTAACTTGGAAAAGTCTTGGTTTACGAGTACTGAGTATCATGTACAGTATCACGTATACGCTTCTTGTTTTGACGCCAAGCGTCACATGATCACAACTGAGCCAAGGTTTTTTCTCTCTCTTTCGCGCTGCAGAATTGTGGGTAATCGCCTCCCCTGCTGGATCTTACTGGTATAATCAACATCCGTGCACGCGTTTACTGTTTACTATAACACTGTGACCACGTGTGTGTGTATGTGTGTGTGTAAAACATATTTTATTTTGTGTCTGTATGCATGTGTGTATGCATGTGTGCATGTAAAGCAAAAGGAAATCTCATTAGAGAGGTTAGAGAGTTTCTTTAAATTAGAGAGGTTCATCCATTTCTCTCGCTCTATCAGCCTGCTCTTTGTGCCTGTGTGTGCGTGTGTCATTGAATACTGATTAAAACTGTGTTTCTGTTGTGTGCACGCGTGTGTGTGTGTGTGTGTGTGTGTGTGTGTGTGTGAAAAGAGTGGAAGAATTGTTACTATGTAAGACGAGAGGGGGAGGGGCTCTTTACTTTAGCTACACACACACAGACACACACACACGGAGCCTGCACACACAAACGGAAACACTTATGTCGGGATTTATTTTTACTTTTTTTTTTAAAGGTAAAGTGCAGGTTAATTTGTTTAACTTTTACTTTACATTTTGTGTTAATTATTTTTGTGCATTCATTTTTTGGGGCTTTTTCATAAGTTTCATCACAAGCAACACGCTTGCATCATTGTTAAATCTTTCAAATCCTCTTTGAGAACCCCATTCATCGCAGTTGATCGTCTCCCACTAAGTGTTTTGTCCTCAGTGCTGGTTTTGCCTTCTTTAAACTTCTTTATTAATCTGTGCACATTAGTTTTGTCAATGGTGTCATTTCCATAACCACTCTTTAGAGTGGAAGACTATCAACATCAACAAAGAGGAGTTCCAATTGCACGACTTGTCATGGACATGGTGTTGAGTAATACTGTACCTTTGAATAGAGGAACTACTCTTCCAACAAGTGCAATTTGAATGACCTGTGTCAGTTGAATAACTTTTATTACTTTTGCTACAGTCCTTCTTATATCAGTCAATCATGTGATTAAGTGCTTCAGTCAATGATCATTTGGTTTTAGTGATCTTGACTGTGGTATGATTGTTGGTACTAGATTGGTTGATTTGAGTATTTTAGAAACTGCTCACCTCCTGGATTTTCATGCACAACAGTCTCTCATGATTGATTCAAAATGTTATATACAAAAACTAAATTATCCACTGAGCTTCAGTTCTGTGGATGGAAATGCCCTGTTGGTGCAAGGAGGATGGATAGACTGATTTGAGCTGAAGAGGTTGGCTATGGTATGATGTCTACAGTGGATACAGTTTCGCCAAAACTGGATACTCAAAGAAAACCTTTTTTTTCCAGATAAAAAAAAAATCTTGAAGCTAATGATCTGTCAACAGCAGTGATGATATTCCAAAATGTATGTACTGTATTTTAAGTTGTATTTTAAGTTTAAGTTGCTACTGATTTACCAAATTTAAGATATTCAATTAATAATATGATTAACTTATTCAATCTTCCATCCAAAATATATATTTTTTAATGTGATGCCTAGGCCATCTGAAATAAATAAATTGTAAGAAATATTACTTTTAGTAATGAATTCCAAATAGCAAAAAATGTTATTTCAGACATAATCTTTGAGAATTAAGGAATACTATGTTAAATCTAGGTTTCTTTTGTTTTTCTCTAAAGGAACATGAAAGACGATAGATTGTGAATATCGACACAATATAAATCATCAAATCATTCTCCACAACTCTAAATTCTTTGGTTGGCTCATGGATTAAAAAAGAAGTTAGCACCACAAGCAGTGGCGACTGGTGCAAAAAATTTTGGGGGTGCAAACTAAATTTTAATTAATCTTTTTAATAATCGCCTGTAAATAGCCATTTATCAGGTGATTAAGAATCATTACTATTAGTATAAAATAAAGGCATGACGCACATCCAGTCAGCCGGCTCCGCTTGCCATAAGAGTGTAAGCTCAGCCATGATCACTTGATTGCTGCTTAATTATATAATCAGCTCGATCTGGTCCAAGCTCTTTAACTTTTTTTCTTTCTTTGTTCGATCGTCTTGCGAAGGGGTGTCCCTGATGAGCAAGCCAAGGACGACGGCAACAGTGGCAAGGAAAAACTCCTTGAGATGGTAATAGGAAGAACGCTTGAAAAGAACCAGACTCAACAGGGAACCCATCCTTATTTGGGTGAAATGGATTGCAGGGATTGATCTGCATCATGCGGTGTTAGACTGGAAGTTCAATATAACAGGAGATGTATTTAAGTTAAAATTGAGTTCAGTTCGTTATTGGAGACTCGGGTAGACTGTAGGAAACTCCAGTCCAGAACTATCGAGCGACTGAAGTCACAAGTCCTCAGAGAACAGCTGTCTGCATCAGCCGAGGACAGAACCGTCTTCATGGAAAAGTGGAACCATCCCCAGTCACCACACGCATCCCAGGCAAACCACATGGGGCATCCATGCGACGAGATCTCAAACCAGAAGCAGGACACCAGGACAAGTCAGACAGCTCCAGGGGGCAGAGGGGTTCTGGATCAATGACAGCTCAGGAGCGACATGTACAGTAGCTTGACAGAGAGACAGGTAAAGAGAGAGGGAGAGAGAGGGGAGAAGAGAGAGAAGAGGAGAAAGCAGAAGAGAAGCAGAGATGGCAGTTACTGTAGGTATGTACAATGTACACTGCGTTCCAAATTATTACGCAAATGATATCTTTCTCTGATTTTCATAATTAGTAAATGCAAATGACGGTCAGTATAATTTTCTAGTCATCAACTATTAGGGTATAATTTGAATTTTATTGAACAAACCTCCTAATGATAACAATATTTATTTAAAAAAATAAAAAACTGAAAATGCACTGTTCCAAATTATTATGCACAACAGAGTTAAAACATTTTATAGGTTGTAAAGAACTGAAAATAGGCTTTTGTTGAATTTGCAGCATTAGGAGGTCATATTTACAGTAGTAATGCAACATAATCCGTAAGCATGGTATTAGTTTTCATTGTTATGCTGACGACACACAGTTATACTGTACGTCTCAGCAAAACCTGATGAGAAAAACCATCTTACTAAAGATGAGCAATGTGTGCAGGACATAAGAAATTGGATGCTAATTAACTTCCTTCTGCTTAATCCGGATAAGACAGAAGTTCTAGTCATAGGACCGCATACAGCTAGGAGTAAAATCTTAGCTCACACCGTAACTTTAGATGGCCTTTCTGTTCCATCAAGTGCAACAGTAAAAGACCTCGGCGTGATTATAGATTCCAGCCTTTCATTTGAAGCTCATGTAGATAATATCACCAGGATAGCATTCTTTCACCTCAGAAATATTGCCAAGATAAGAAATATATTATCGCTAAACGATGCAGAAAAACTAGTTCATGCTTTTATCACTTCTAGGTTGGACTATTGTAATGCCTTACTGTCTGGTTGTTCAGTTAGGTGCATAAACAAGCTTCAGCTAGTCCAGAATACAGCAGCGAGAGTCCTCACTAGAACCAGAAGATATGAGCACATCACCCCTATCCTATCTTCGCTACATTGGCTCCCCATGAAATTTCGCATTGATTTTAAAATACTACTCTTGACATATAAAGCATTAAATGGTCCCCGCCGCCATATCTGAGCGAACTGCTAGTGTCTTACGATCCGCCACGCCTACTTCGATCAAAGGATGCAGGCTGCTTGTCAGTACCGCGTATTATGAAAACTACAGCTGGGGGCAGAGCTTTTTCTTACAAAGCCCCAAAATTATGGAATAGTCTTCCAAATAGTGTTCGGGACTCAGACACAGTCTCAGTGTTTAAGTCTAGGCTAAAAACCTATTTATTTAGCCAAGTATTTTTATAAATAGATTTGTCTTAGGTAAAGGAGCAGATCTGGGGACTCATGGACATAGAGTATTATGGTGAACTGGTATGTTTAGATGCTGTCTTCCTCACTCTCATTTGATCACTCAGGTTTGTTGACGGTGAGGTGATTGTTTGCTTTACATCTCAGGGAGCCCTCATGTTTGTTTCCTTCTGGCTCTCCCTTTTAGTTATGCTATCATAGTTAGTCCTGCCGGAGTCCCTGCTTGCACTCTACAGTAAATATACATTCACATTATACATTATTTGACTGTGACCATACCTAACTGCCATCTCTCCTCTTCTTCTCTTTCTCCCCCACTTTCTCTTTCCTCTCTCCCCCTGTCTCCCCCTTTCACTCTTTCTCTCTCTCTCTCTGTCGAGCTACTGTACACATGTCATTCCTGAGCTGCCAGTGATCCAGACTCCCTCTGCCCTCCGGACCTGTCTGATCCATCCTGGTGCCCCGCTTCTGGTTGGAGGTCTCGTCACATGGATGCCCCGTGTGTCTCTTTGGGATGCGTCTGGTGTCTGGGGAAGACAGTTCTGGCCTCGACTGGTGTTGTCAGCTGTTTCTCTGAGGACTTGACAATTCGATAGTTCAGGACTGGAACTTTCTACAAGTCTATCTGAGTCTCCAATAACTACCTGGACTCCATTTTAACATCAATTAACATCAACTATTATAGCTGAACTGCCTGCCACCTAACACACTGTATAAATGCAGATCATTTCCTGCTATCTGTTTCACCCAAATGAGGATGGGTTCCCTGTTGAGTCTGGTTCCTCTCAAGGTTTCTTCCTATTACCATCTCAGGGAGTTTTTCCTTGCCACTGTCGCCCTCGGCTTGCTCACCAGGGACCATCTGACCATTTTGATTCATACACATTCACATTCCATACAAACTCAAATAATTCTTTTGATTGTGTAAAGCTGTTTTGAGACAATGTCAATTGTTAAAAGCGCTATACAAATAAAATTGAATTGATATTTACTTTCAATCAAAAACATCCTAACAGGGCATGTTACATCTTAACATACAGTAGGACCCCTTCTTTGATATCACCTTCACAATTCTTGCATCCATTGAACTTGTGAGTATTTGGACAGTTTCTGCTTGAATTTCTTTGCGGGATGTCAGAATAGCCTCCCAGAGCTGCTGTTTTGAATTAAACTGCCTCCCACCCTCATAGATCTTTTAAGGATGCTCCAAAGGTTCTCAATGGAGTTGAGGTCAGGGAGTAGAGTAGAGTTTCTCATCTTTTATTCCCATGGCAGCCAATGACACAGAGGTATTCTTTGCAGCATGAGACGGTGCATTGTCGTGCATGAATATGATTTTGTTACGGAAAGCACGGTTCTTCTTTTTATACCATGGAAGAAAGTGGTCAGTCAATATACTTTGCAGAGATCATTTTCACAACTTCAAGGACCCTACAGGGGCCTACCAGCTCTCTCCCCATGATTCTGGCCCAAAACATGACTCCTTGTTGACATCGCAGCCTTGTTGGGACATGGTGGCCACCCACCAACCATCCACTACTCCATTAATCTGGACCATCCAGGGTTGCACGACACTAATCAGTAAACAAGACTGTTTAAAAAATTAGTCTTCATGTATGCCTGGGCCCACTGCAACCGTTTCTGCTTGTGAGCATTGATTAGGGGTGGCCGAATAGTACGTCTATGCACAACTGCAATCCTCTAAAGGATCCTACACCTTGAGGTCAGCGGGACCCCAGAGGCACCAGCAAAATACCTGTTTGCTGCTTTGTAATGGCATTTCAGCAGCTGCTCTCTTAATCTGATGAATTTGACTGGCAGAAACCTTCCTCATTCTGCCTTCATCTGCACGAACCTGTCTGTGCTCTGAATCAGCCACGAATGTCTTCACAGTACAATGAGTTTTCGTGAAATATCTAATGTTTTCATACCTTGTCCAATTTGACGCTTTTCGGCAGCAGAGAGATCCTTTTTCTTTCCCATATTGCTTAAAACCTGTGGCCTGCTTAATAATGTGGAACAACCTTCTTCAGTACTTTTTCTTTAACTGGTCTCATTTGGCAAACTAATTATCACACGTGTCTGAGATTCATTTCAGTAATCCAAAGAGCGCTGAGACGCAATACAGTCCATGAGTTTAATTTAAAATCTAAACATTTAATGTTTATGACACTTACATCCAATTTGCATAATAATTTGGAACACAGTTTATAATGTGAATGTATATTTCGTGCAGAGTGCAAGCAGGGACTCCGGCAGGACTAACTATGACAGCATAACTAAATGGGAGAGCCAGAAGGAAACACAGACATGAGGGCTCCCTGAGAGCCGTCAACAAACCTGAGTGATCAATTAGAGTGGGAAAGACAGCATATAAACATACCAGTCCAAACAAATATGCCAGCAGTTTATTTCAGTTAACGAGAGGCGAAGGCATGTTTTTGGCTCCTTCATATAGGAGCAATAGGCATTGAGCTGTTGTGTGGTACCTAATAGCAGTTCATGTTTAGATATAATCTACTGTACTTTTATATATACTGATGTTTGAGAATGTTCATTTGCAATATGGCTCAATAAAGAATAGTCTTTATTAAACTATCTTTTTGTCAGTTATTAAACATTCCTTTAACATTACACTATTCCTTAATTTAACATAATGAATTGCATTTTGAGTGGACTAATATCAATAGAAGCATTGCTAGTATTAATGTACAGTAAAGTGATTTTACATTTTGCAGCATATTAAAAAAACATGCATTTCGTGGACGGAGTTGGGGTGGGGGGGGGGGCAGGGGATGGGGGGGGGCAGGGGATGGGGGGTGGAGTCATAGGTCCCCACCAATGTCCAGAGCAAATCTACACCCTTGCGTAAAAAAATAGCAGTTTACTCAGATGCTGCGGCGCGAGACCATTTAATGCTTTATATATCAACCGTAGTATTTTAAAATCAATGCAAAATTTCACAGGGAGCCAAATCAGTGTGGATAAGATAGGGGTGATGTGCTCGTATCTTGTGGTTCTAGTGAGGACTTTCGCTGCTGCATTCTGGACTAACTGAAGCTTGTTTATACACCTACAGTAGTTGAACAACCAGACAGTAAGGCATTACAATAGTCCAACCTAGAGGTGATAAAAGCATGAACTAGTTTTTCTGCATCATTTAGTGACAATATATTTCTTATCTTGGCAATATTTCTGAGCTACATGTGCTTCAAATGAAAGGCTGGAATCTATAATCACACCGAGGTATTTCACTGTTGCACTTGATAGAACACATGAGCCCAAACATTTAAAAACAATATTGATTCACTAAGAACAAAAGTGGGAAGGTTTGGAGCGCACAGTGCTGAGCCCCAAGGATGATAAAAAAAAAATTCAATTAGAGCTCAGCCTGAAATCACAGGCTATTCAAAAAAGTACATGCCTACATTACACAGACACTTGTTTGACCGGCGCCCTGCATACACAAACTCAAATGAATGTAATACAGTTTAGATTTTTAATTATTGTAAATAAATTTGATTAAGAAATAGAGCGGAATATTGTGACTAAATTACTTTATTTCATTATTAAAATAATTAATTATTATGTTAAATAATTACATGTTAAAGTAGCACTATTCTCTGCTTAACTTCAAGGGGGTGGCGCTCCTGCGCCCCTTATTGACCGGCCACCACTGGCCTTATTCTTTTACTTTAAAAAATCTGCTTCAAAACTAAACCATAAGACTTTCAGACCATAAGACCATAAGAAGTTCATTTCTCAATAAAACCCTACATGAAAAAAATTATGATCTTAAGATATTCCTAAAAGTGAGACAATAAGACAACACAGGGGCCTCAACAGATTTACAAAAATGCTTAAACAAGCAGTTTATAGGTCTATGAAGATTTAAGAGCGAGCTATAATCCTGCTATTCTGTGTCTTTAAATTTGCACATCAGACAATCTACATTCATAGAACTGAGTGAGATTATCCTGGGTAAGATAACTGCAGTATGCCTTTGTGCCATTTCATGTGTGAACCAGTAAATAGTAAATGTAGTACTCTTTCTTCTGCTGTAATGCTTGGCAGCTTTTACAAGGGGTTCACATGGTAAGAGTCATTTTTGTGACTGGGCAGGCTGGTTTGATGGTGGAAAGCCTTACTCACCTTTTGCTGCTAAAAATGAGAAAGTGAGAAGGCTGGAATGCCACATGAGAAACAGCCAAGTTTACGAGTGGTTCCAGGTCAGTTAATGAGAACATACTCCCAAAGTGAATTTTAATGGGACACCGCATGTTTAACAATGACAGTTCCCTGGAAAAACCCAGACAATCACAAAAGTAATGGCTGTCCAGAATGTGCAAGAAAAAAGCAATTATGCAGTCTCTCATCTATATTTTTCTGAAGCAGCAGCAAAAATCTGGAAGAACAAGAGCAAGTATAATATAAAAGAACATGAATTTAATAGAGATTATACAGTAAATACATCATAGAAAGTTACATCCTATTAAATATTTTCAGTAAGATGGTCTAGATAAGCATGTCTGCTAAGTGGCATAAATATAAATGGTAATGGAAATAGTGCTGCAGTCATAGAGTAAAAAACAAATATGAATAAATACAACAAATAAAAAGAATTCATAGTGGTAGATGAGTTTCTAATTAACTGATAGATTTCTAATTGATTGATTATTCTAGCTAATAAAAACATACCATGGGGTGCTCCGTATAAGCCTTAGGGAAATGTACTATGCAGGCCAGATAAATATTTCTGACTCTCAAAATATTGTCCTTGGTGCAGGGGTTAAGAACAGAGGTCATATGCTCTAATGGGGGAAATTTTTAATTACTATTATTATTAGCAGTAGTAGTAGTAGTAGTAGGAGGAGGGATAGGAATAGGAGTAATAGTGGATTGCAAATTCTGGAGATGATTTTTTTTTCCCGCCCCCCAAATACAGTACATCTTAAAGCCAATTTTTTAAACCAACTACAACTATGTAGGATTTGAATTATCTGTGTTTTACTTGTGTATATTTTCATAGTACTTTTTTCAAACCCTGCCTATGAGATGAGCCCAGATGATAAATCTATAAGTAAAATCAAACTAAGAACTGCAAAATGTATATTTTTTGCAGAATGTTCTGTGACACAATGCTACAGTAATTGTACTTTTCTCATTTTCTCCGATTCATTTGTCTATTTGTAGTGTTTTATTTTAATATTTGTCTTATATGAAATTATAACTGCTTTTATCATCTTCACCATTTAAACCATTTATTCGGTTGTTCTGTTTTGTTTCCAGATATGTGTAGGATTAACATTTAGCCTGTAACATAGCCAAAAGCCTTAGTTCTCATATTTATTTTTGGATTTTCCTGTTTAATCCTTGTAACAATAAAACATCTTAGTATTAAATTTTGCAATTGCATTCTGCCTTGCCTTAATCCCCGACACCTTTTAAACATTTGCTTAACACTAAACGACCATTTCTCAAAGCTGCTCAGAATCTTAAAATAAAGCTAAATAATGCTTTAAAAGTAGGGGATAAACATAGGAAGGGCTATAAAACAAAGAAATCAAACCGCTTTCTGCTCTTAATTTCCACTGACTAAAATGTTACTAAGAGATGTCATAAAAAAATAAAAAATAAAAACAGTGGAAGTCATGAAAGATCTGGAATATCAATAAAACTTCCAGATAAAATTGCTCATATTCTTATCAGAAAAAGTGCACAAAGGTTTAGCTGAAACAGAAGCAGTGGTGCATCATTCTGCTGTGCAGTGTTGCTGGCACAAGCATTACCTGCATGGAAGAGTCATCAGAAGAAACCCTGACCTTTGACTTCATCATAAAAGTGAAGGCAGCATTTGCTATCAAGTGGCTAATGCCTAAGCAGCAGGTCAACCTATGTGTTTGGGTTCTGTGGAAACAGAGGCATCCTTCTCAACTGTTTCCTGATGAAGCCTTAGTCTGAGATAACTTTAACCACGTTTTTTTTTTTTTTTTTTTGGTTCTATAAAATATGTGCAGTGGACAAACAGACCAAACCAAAGCATGTGACTGAGAGCCTCGTACACGTGTATAGAACACAATATAATACCTAGCATTACAACCTTTTATAGAAATAACATAATGAAAACATGTAGTTTGGCGCCATCTTGTGGTGGAAGTGGAAACTAGCTTTTTTTTTTTACCGTCAGAATTTTTACTTTCACTATTTTCGAGTTCGCTGCCAGTATTTTTAAAATAAGTTGACTGATTAAAAAGTAATAGTGTTATCCAATTATTTCAGAAAATAAAATAACTTAAAAAATGTAAATACATATAAAAAAACTATAGCATACTGTGGCGTAGTGGTTAGCACTTCTGGCAATATGAGGTCTGGCTCTACCCTGCCTCATGACCTGAGATCCCTGGGATAGGCTCCAGATTTCTAGAATGCTGCAGATTTGTTGGCACGGTAACCTTTCATTCTTCCACATACTGTACAAAGGTGCTCTATTGGATTGAGATCTGGTGACTGTGGAGGCCATTTCAGTAGTTGTTTCTTGACATTGTCATGTTCAGAGCTTGGCAAAGTACACAAATTCGTGAGTGAAGTACTTGAGTAAAAGTAAATATTCCTTGAGGCAAATACTGTATTTCTCAAGTATAAGTTAAAATTCTTCATTTACTTGAGAGTACTACTACGTTTCCAGTGTACAGAAGTCCTCTTCAAGTCTCAAACTCACAGTAGACCAAGTGGTTCTTAAAGTGTGGGGCGTGCCCCACTAGTGGGGAATACAGACATGACAGGTGGGGCGCAATAAACAGGAGGAATGGAAAATAACAGGAAAGTACCTGTTCTAATTCATGCTTTTCTTTATTGATAATGAAGAGCGTACGCTCAAAACTAAACAATCACACACAAATAAATGGATCATTAATACAAGTAAATTTAAAATAACATCAGTTGGGGGCCGGGAGAAAAAATTGAAGTGCAACCATAGTGCAACAATAATGGTTTAACGTCGGACCAACTTGAGCAGCGCTGCTCGAATCACAAACCTGCGCGACCCACTGGGCAGCGCGACTATGACAGAAATAGACCGCGCCGACCATCAAATTACATGTTACCCCGCTGGGATGCGCACCGTATGGGAAGCTAAACATATCAAAACTGGGACAAAACCGTGGCACTCGATTGAGCCGCTCTGCACGGACCAAATATCTGGACAGCGCAGCGCGTCAATCTGGATAGCGCAGAGATGATCTGATTTATGTGCGCGGCCCAGTGGACCAACCTGAGCAGCGCTGCTCAGATCACAAACCCGCGCGACCCACTGGGCAGCGCTGCGCGACTCTGATAGAAATAGACCCCGCTCACCATCATACTGCAGTTTAGAGTGCACAAAGTGGAAGCAGTTTTTTTTCATACTATAAGTATATATTGGTAGACATTATGAAGTTGAACTTTATTAAATGTATTATGTTTATTTTTTTCCTTTATGGAAACTGCAGTGTTTGACGACAAGTTATTAAAAATGTCAGTTGTTAAAACAGTTATTAAAAATGACTGTTTTGTACGTGCGCATTCCAGCAGGGTAAAATGTAATATGGTGGTGGGCGGGGTCTATTTCTATCAGAGTCGCACAGCGCTGCCCAGTGGGTCGCGCGGGTTTGTGATCTGAGCAGCGCTGCTCAAGTTGGTCCGCGCTGCGCGACTGAAACTGATATAAACAGCGCAGATATTTTGTCCGCCCAGAGCGGCTCATTCGGGTGCCACGGTTTCGTCCCACTTTTGATGTGTTTGGCTTCCCATAAACAATATTAAACAGTCCTGACATTTAAAATAAATTGTTTTTACATAGGGCGGCGCGGTGGTGTAGTGGTTAGCACAGTCGCCTTGCACCTCCAGGGTCTGGGTTCGATTCCCCGGGCCAGGCTCGATTCCCGTCTCTGTGTGCATGGAGTTTGCATGTTCTCCTCGTGCTTGGTGGGTTTCCTCCGGGTACTCCGGTTTCCTCCCACAGTCCAAAGACATGCAGATTAGGCTAATTGGCGTTCCCAAATTGACCATAGTGTGTGAGTGTGTGTGTACTCTGCGATGGATTGGCATGCTGTCCAGGGTGTACCCTGCCTTGTATAGGCTCCTGGGATAGGCTCCAGGTCCCCCGCGACCCTGAACACAGGATTAAGCGGTATAGAAGATGAATGAATGAATGTTTTTAAATAAAACACAGTGGGTCGCGCAGGTTTGTGATTCGAGCGGCGCTGCGTGATCCACCGGGCTCGCGAATAACCCAGATCAACTCTGCGCTATCCAGATAGTCGCGCTGCGCTGTATTTGCGCAGATATTTGGTTCAACCGGGTGCCACGGTTTCGTCCCACCATTGATGTGTTTGGCTTCACGTACACTTCGACAATGGAAGAAGACGGTGCAGCAGAGAGTTTGCTTACATGTGACGAAAAACAACGAGGAGATTGTAAAGAAAAAAAGATGCATCGTTTGTGTTGTGGAATTGGTTTGGGTACAAGAAAAGTGATACGAATGAGACGAACGTGATTTGCAAGGTACGCAAGTGCACTGTTTTAACTAGTGGTGGAAACACATCAAACCTTTTCTATCATGTGAAATCCAAGAATCCAAACGAATATGGCCAAAGTAAAAAAATGCGGCAAACCACAGTTGAAATAAAATTACATTAAAAAAAATTTAATTATGTAAAACAGTTTCTTTGTGTTTTAATTTTTATTTATGCATTTTCAGATACAAATTGCTATATTGTGATATATATTGTTATCACTGTAGAATTGTGCTTCTATGGTGTTAGAAGATTTTGGTTATAGCGCCCACCACTAATGAAGCCTATCTTACGCTTGGATTCATGGTGGGAATGGTGCGGGTGTAACTGGTGTGAATAATACATTGATTTAATCTTGCTTGTTTTGCTTTTCCTTTCATTGTTTGTATTTTTATTTTTCTTCTTTCACCTTTATTTTATTGTCCCTGACGTTTTAATTTTCTTCCATTTTGTTTTATTGGTTTAATGAACTCCACGAATTCTTGTTCTTCTGTAATTGTTCACAAAAAAAAAAAAAATGTTAAAGTAGTGGAACTCTGTTGTTGAGGCCTTGTTTGGGGGGGGGGGAGCGATATCAGCGGGGCACTTCAGGCTTTCTCCACATGCGACATGTGACTGCCTCAGTCTACCTGTGTGCGAGGCTCACGAGCGCATGTGTTATCGGGTTCTCCCCGTGAAAGACTCTGGTATGACAATGTTTCTTGCCTAAATGCATATTTTTGGTGGATGAGCATGACTACCTTATACTAGCATTTAATGGTGTTGGTCATGATGGAAATTAATAATTTAATATGATTATCCGACTTAATTGATGTACCTCGTGATGCTAATCAATTGGTGTCGTATGATAGTGTGTGTACCAGAGAGGGAGAAGGTGTCGCCTGTTTCACCCACTGATTATTTCTCCTTGTTGCAGGTATGTTGGTTGTTTAATCCTGCTTACAAAAAAAAAAGTTTATTTGATTGTTAAGGAATATGCATTATATCTAGAGTGCCACATGTGAGGGAAATCGGTTTAATTAATACAGGTTGCACGTGGTGCAGTTTACATGGTAGGATGCTAGTGCATTGAATGTTTAATTTTGATATGTAATGAAAGCAATATTAATTTGTTTGTACTGAAGGATTTTGTATATATTTTTTTCTTTCCTTTATAGTATATTTTAAGATATAGATACTTTAATTAATATAGAAGCTAATGTAACATGTTTATTGTATTTTATACATTATTAAATGATGAGCCCTATATGTATATGCGTGTATGTGTGCATGTGTGTATATATGAATAGAGTAAAATGTTATGTTGTATCGATATATAAATATATATATATATATTATAAAATGTTATTTATTTTATTTATCATTTTGTTTATATATGTGACTGCCTCAGTCTACCTGTGTGCGAGGCTCACGAGCGCATGTGTTATCGGGTTCTCCCCGTGAAAGACTCTGTGTGTGTACCAGAGAGGGAGAAGGTGTCGCCTGTTTCACCCACTGATTATTTCTCCTTGTTGCAGAATAAAAAAAAAACACTGAATTTCATCGCCGCATGGTTGCGTGGTCCTTGTATGTGTGAGAGTGACCGATCCAGACATGCTACATAAAACTGGTGCCGTGACCCGGATGCACCAGATCTGCTGCAGCTGATCGCTGGGGTTCGACAACGCGGAATCACAACGCTTCTGAAATCAACAAACAATAAAGGTTTTTCATTATTGACATTCTAGTGGCAGTGTCTGGACACCGAGCTGAACTGAGTAACTGAGTCCTCACTCACGATATGCACACATTGGCTTCACACACTGTGCATTTTGAACTGTAGTTTTTTTTTGTTTCCTTAATTCTGTTGTAAACAGTACAGTAACTGAAATTGATTTCTTTTTTCTTTGCATATGCTATCTACTTGTCATAATATGGCAGAAGGGAAGTTGAATGAAAATTTAACCACGCCACACATCGGCAGGGGACGGGGTTTTTTGGGGTTATCCGAGCCTGTAGTTGGTAAACCACGTGTTTTGGTATATGATTCTGTGACTGCTCAAACCACATCACATAATAACGAGCTAAGTGAACCACAGTCTTCCACTCCTGTCAATGCTGGTTCTGATAATGTTACAGAGCAACTACGCGATCTCATTGGTGAGCTGGGAAGCCAAATTGGTGACTCAATTGCCTCACGATTGTTAAACAGTCACAGCTCTGCACTACCCTCTTCTCGGTCATTTGAGCAACAAAGCTTTAGCACAACGCCCCTGCCTACAAATCTTGATCTTTCCAAGGTGAATCTAGTAGTCAAGACTGATATTAAAGAGCCTCAAATGTTTAGAGGGGATGATAGTGATAAATATTCCATCTTGGAATGGATTGAACAGATGAATGTGTATCTGAGCAAAAGGGGTTGCAGCAAAGCTGCTAGCGTAGAAGAAATACTGAATCATCTCAGTGGTCGGGCAAGAAGCATTGTTAAGGTTAAGCTAAAAAGTAGCCCGGTTGCAGTGCTATGTCCTGAATTTGTTTATGAGGTACTACAGCGTTACTTTAGCGAGAGCCCTAGCTCTTGCCAGCCATTAGCTGATTTTTACGCGACTCAGCCAAAGCTTAATGAGTACCCTGTTGACTATTGGGTTAGGTTGAATGAAGCAGCCGAGCTAGCAGATGCTCATCTACGGAGACGTGGGGGCAGGATGGAGAACATTGACTCAGAGATCGCAATGATGTTTGTCAGGAACTGTCCTAATCCTGATCTTTCGAATGTCTTCAGGTGTAAGCCTATAAGCAAATGGTCGGCCGAAGAGGTCCAAGAGGCCATCGACGAGCATGAGAGAGATCTTAAGTCACGAAAGCCACTTCCATCTGTGCTTAAAGTCGCGGTAAATCAAGCTGTCGTTGCGGAAAAGCCTGCCAGCACTCAGGTAACAGTGGGAAGCGAAAGTACGGTCATGACTTCTGCTGCGTGTCCTACAAGCCCGCACACTAAAACAAGCGAAGCCGCAGAATTAGGCACTTTGGAGCGCGTGCTGAAAATGTTAGAAAGGGTGCTGGAGCGCACGACTTTACCGGTTTCAGAACAAAACCCCCGAACGTCACCCTGGCATCGAGCTTCGCCGTGTGCTGTGTGCGGAGACCGATCCCACTCGACTCGCTCACACTGCATGAGAGAAAAAAGATGCCTTGAGTGTCTAGAGTTTGGACATCAACGCAGACAGTGTCATAGAGTTGTAGCACAAGGTGTTGCCCAGATTAGCAACGATCAGGAAAACTAGATCACTCACATTGGGGAGAGGGCAGTGTGAGTGTTGAGAGTCAGCCTCTCACCAGCGAGGATGATCCTATGTTAATTTATAGCAACCATTGTCAGGTTGAACCAAGCGGTAGCATAATTTTGTTCCAAAACATAGCGAAGCTAGAAAAAGCTGATAGTTTATTTTACACTGATGTGTTGGTGAATTATGCGGTCACTTGCCACGGCTTGTTAGACACTGGTTCTATGGCATGTACTATTAATGAGGAAGTAGAGCGCAAGCTACTTGATGCATGTGAAACTTTTGAGGTTGAGCAGCCCCATGCCGATGTTTTACTCGTCGGCTGTGGCGGTGTTCGTGTCAAACCTAAGTGTATCTACCAGCTAAAAATGTGTGTGTATGGATTTCCAGTCGTTGTGCCTACTTTGGTGGTACCAGGGCAAAAAGACCAGCTGATCGTAGGTACTAACATCCTTAAGTATGTCATGAGTCAACTTAAGCAGTCGCAGAGTTATTGGCGTGTCATGAACCAGCCAAATGTCACGGGAGAACCAGAGATTCAACGATTCTTGAGTATGTTGTCTGGGCACGATAGGTGGGAGGGTGGTAATATCCCAACAGTTGTCGGTACTGCTAAGCTCACTCAGGCAGTCACACTGTTACCTCGGCAAGAGCACCTTGTGTGGGGTAGGCTCCCAATGAGTTCCACCGTTTCTGTAGGTAGCACTGTGATGATTGAATTACCGAGGGCACAAACTCATAAGAAGGGTGTTCTTGTTGGACGAGTTATAGCTACGCTGCCTGGTGACAGATGGGTACCGGTTAAGTTGATCAACCCATCTAGTAAACCCATCACCTTGAGACGTAACGCTAAGATAGCAGATGTTTCTCCTGTTTTAGCGGTGGAGGACCTTGACACCCAGTCTGGACATGGCCACAGGGAATTGTTGAACATGCAGTGCCAATCTATCTCCTCTAGTGTAGATGCAGGGGTTGGTTCTCCTTCTGGTATTCGTGACACGCTGCAGAAACTCGGACTCTGTGATCTCGACTTTGAGTCTTGTGAGACGACTCCGTACTGGAAAGACAAGCTTCTGCAATTAATTCAAAGACATAAAGACGTGTTTTCTAAACACAAGTTAGATTGTGGTAAAGCCAAGGAGTTTGTTCACAGGATTCATCTATCAGATAGTCGCCCGTTCAGGCTCCCGTATCGTCGTGTTCCTCCTGCTCAATACCACAAACTGAGAAAGGTGCTCGCCGAAATGGAGGAGCAAGAGATTATCCGTAAGTCTTGCAGTGAGTGGGCATCCCCGTTAGTTTTTGTATGGAAGAAAAGCGGTGATCTTCGTGTTTGTGTTGATTACCGTTGGCTTAATGCCAGGACCGTCAAGGATGCTCATCCTTTACCTCACCAAGCAGACTGCTTGGCAGCCTTGGGTGGAAACGCGATCTTTAGTGCAATGGATCTTACCTCTGGCTTTTATAACATCACGATGGCGGAGGAGGACAAAAAGTTCACGGCCTTCACAACGCCGATGGGGCTCTTTGAATTTAATCGTCTGCCTCAGGGACTGTGCAATAGCCCTGCTAGCTTTATGCGCCTGATGACTAACATCTTTGGCGATCAAAATTTCTTGACGTTACTCTGTTATCTGGACGACCTACTTGTATATGCCCCAGATGAAGGTGAGGCCATCAAGAGGCTCGAGATGGTGTTCAGTAGACTCCGAGAGCATGGGTTAAAGCTAGCTCCCAAGAAGTGTCATTTCCTCCGGAGGAGCGTGCGGTTTCTAGGGCACATCATCGATAGTTCAGGGGAAGCGACCAACCCAGATAAGGTTAGTGCTATTGGAGCGGTAGAAGAGTCTGACTTAATGATGGAGGATGGAGTTACCCCATCCCAGAAGAAAATTAAATCGTTCCTTGGTATGGTTTTGTATTACCAGAGGTTTATCCAGAATTGTTCCACCATAGCAAAACCTCTGTTCGCTTTGACAGCTGCGCCCAGGGGCAAGAAACCTCCGGGGAGGGGTGCTACGTTCAGGAAGTTAAGTTCCGATGACTGGAAGGAAGAGCACAGTATGGCTTTCCAGCAGTTAAAAGCTGCATTGATGAATTCTGTGGTGCTGACGCATCCTGACTTTAGCCGTTCGTTCATTTTGTCCACTGACGCGTCTATGGACGGGTTGGGCGCTGTCCTGTCACAGGTTACAGAAGGTGAGACCAGAGCCCGGCCAATTGCTTTTGCCAGCAAAGCACTCACGCGCGCTCAGGCGAGGTACCCTGCTCACCGACTAGAGTTCTTGGCTTTGAAGTGGTCCGTTTGTGACAAATTCAGCCACTGGCTGAAGGGTCACGAGTTTGTTGTTTGGACGGACAACAATCCTTTGACTTACATCCTCACAAAGCCTAAACTCGATGCGTGTGAGCAGAGGTGGGTCTCCAAGTTAGCACCCTACCGATTCAGCATCAAGTACATACCTGGCAGTAAAAACGTGGTGGCCGATGCCTTAAGCCGTCGACCCTTTGTCCATAGTCAGGTCAGCCAGAGGCTGTTAAATGAGCCATACAATGTGTTGCTCAAGGAAGCGGAACAATTTGGGGAAGAGACGGTGCAGCATGCATTCAGGCTTAGTGCTGATATTCAGAGCATTGAATGCTCTCCCTGCACAGTGTTGAGCCATTATCCACTTTCCAATGCTGAGGTGTCTGCAGTGTTACAAAGTCACAGTGACTGGGAAGCAGGGGTTGAGTCAAGAGCCATCTCTTGGATTGCCCAGGATACTCAACAGTTGTGGCCCCGGGGCAGTGCCCATTGCCAGTCTTCTCCTTAGATGAACTTCGAGACAGGCAACAAAATGATCCCTGTCTGTCCAGGGTTCTGTTCTATGTTGTTCGGGGCAAGAGAGCCTCACGCCGTGAACGTGCGGGCGAGACGTACAAGGTGCTCAGGGTTTTGAAACAGTGGGACAAATTAAAGATGCTTGATGGTGTACTGTATCGTGTAAGCAAAGACAATTTGACAGGGAAGAGACGATTACAATATGTTGTCCCATCTTCTTTAATTACGCAGGTCATGACAGGGGTACACGACGAGGCAGGGCACCAGGGCCAAGGTCGAACAATGCATCTGGCAAGACAAAGATTCTTTTGGGTTGGGTTGGAACGTGACATTCGCAGGTATGTTAGGTGTTGCAAGCGCTGCGTAGTCAGTAAAACGCCTGAACCCGAAGGTAGAGCACCACTGGAGAGTGTGAAGACGTCAAGTCCAATGGAGCTTGTGTGTATCGATTTTTGGACTGCAGAAAATTCAAAAGGTCGTAGTGTGGACGTGTTGGTCGTGACTGACCATTTTTCTCGGATGGCTCGCGCTTTTCCATGTCGTGATCAGTCAGCGAAACAAGTAGCGCGACAGTTGTGGGATCACTATTTTTGTGTGTACGGTTTTCCTGACAGGATCCACTCGGATCAGGGGGCTAACTTTGAGAGTCAGCTGATCCGAGAGCTGCTGCAGGTGGCCGGAGTAAAAAAATCGCGAACGACTGCATATCACCCAATGGGGAATGGAAATGTTGAGAGGTTCAACAGAACCTTGGGTAATATGATCAGGGCACTTCCGCCGAGGGCTAAGGAAAAGTGGTCGCAGTTGCTTCAAACACTGACATTTGCGTATAATTGTACCGCGCACGAGTCCACTGGCTACGCCCCGTTTTACCTAATGTTTGGTAGAGTCCCAAAACTGCCTGTGGATGTCATGTTCAGCAACATTGAGAGAGACAGTGACGTTGTTGATTATGACAAATATGTAAAAAGGTTACGAGATGACCTGAAGGAAGCGCTCTCTGTTGCTCAGAAAAATGTTGATGTCAGTCAGCAGCGTCAAACTGATCTGTACAATCAAAGGTCGAAAGGTCGTAACATTGAGTTGGGAGATCAGGTTCTGCTAGCTAACAAAGGTGAACGTGGGAAAAGAAAACTAGCAGACAAGTGGGAGTCCACGCCCTATAGGGTAGTTGCAATGAACCCCCAGTGTCACATCTACCGCATTTGTAACACCAAAACGGGTCAGGAGAAAACGGTTCACCGCAATTTGTTGTTGCAAGCGAATTTCCTTCCACTTGAGCTGGGTGAACATGAGGCATCCGAGGATGGTGGTGGATCCGTATTTAGCAGTAGAAGTGGTTCAATGGCTGATGTTGCTGGTAATGAATCCGAGGTATGTCCTCTGTTTGAGCGAGTCGCCAGTTGGGTGGAAAAGACAGCAGCTTGTGACAACCCGCAGCAGACATTGTCATGCATATCTGATGGTACTGAATCGCTGAACACAATTCCTGAGTTGTTGGGACAGGAGCAATTGGTTACCAAAGATGACTGTACTGAGAACAGTAGCGTGGGCTGCTCGGATGAAGGACTGAGTCCTGATTTGCACGTTGCGCGTTCTGAGTCAGTTCTCCAGGGTGGCTCTTGTATTTCTGCTGCTGAGGTTAGCAAGCCACCTCTTGCTCCCAGGGAAATGAGAGTTCGGACCAGAGTGGGTAGGATTGTGAAACCTGTCAGCAGATTGATAGAGAACATGGCCCAATCCATCAAGACTCTAGATCCAGTTGGTGGGGTTGTAAGATCTTTATTGAGATGAGAACATATTGAGTACAATATTGATTATCATTTTGAGTTTTATGATTACAGTCAATGTATTTCAGTATGTTGTTCCAGATGAGAGACGTAGTTCGTCTGAGATGAATGGTGTTTAAGGCACCCTTTGCAGGTGATTGCAGTAAGCCTGATCAACTTGCGGTACTCACCCTCCCTGTGAGTGGGAGACGTATTTTGTTGCACAACTTTCTGGATAACATTTGGTCTAATGACACCAGTGTATACTTATCCCTACTATGGTCAAAATTCGTGAAGTTCAGGGGGGTGAATGTAACTGGTGTGAATAATACATTGATTTAATCTTGCTTGTTTTGCTTTTCCTTTCATTGTTTGTATTTTTATTTTTCTTCTTTCACCTTTATTTTATTGTCCCTGACGTTTTAATTTTCTTCCATTTTGTTTTATTGGTTTAATGAACTCCACGAATTCTTGTTCTTCTGTAATTGTTCACAAAAAAAAAAAAAAAAAATGTTAAAGTAGTGGAACTCTGTTGTTGAGGCCTTGTTTGGGGGGGGGAGCGATATCAGCGGGGCACTTCAGGCTTTCTCCACATGCGACATGTGACTGCCTCAGTCTACCTGTGTGCGAGGCTCACGAGCGCATGTGTTATCGGGTTCTCCCCGTGAAAGACTCTGGTATGACAATGTTTCTTGCCTAAATGCATATTTTTGGTGGATGAGCATGACTACCTTATACTAGCATTTAATGGTGTTGGTCATGATGGAAATTAATAATTTAATATGATTATCCGACTTAATTGATGTACCTCGTGATGCTAATCAATTGGTGTCGTATGATAGTGTGTGTACCAGAGAGGGAGAAGGTGTCGCCTGTTTCACCCACTGATTATTTCTCCTTGTTGCAGGTATGTTGGTTGTTTAATCCTGCTTACAAAAAAAAAAGTTTATTTGATTGTTAAGGAATATGCATTATATCTAGAGTGCCACATGTGAGGGAAATCGGTTTAATTAATACAGGTTGCACGTGGTGCAGTTTACATGGTAGGATGCTAGTGCATTGAATGTTTAATTTTGATATGTAATGAAAGCAATATTAATTTGTTTGTACTGAAGGATTTTGTATATATTTTTTTCTTTCCTTTATAGTATATTTTAAGATATAGATACTTTAATTAATATAGAAGCTAATGTAACATGTTTATTGTATTTTATACATTATTAAATGATGAGCCCTATATGTATATGCGTGTATGTGTGCATGTGTGTATATATGAATAGAGTAAAATGTTATGTTGTATCGATATATAAATATATATATATATATTATAAAATGTTATTTATTTTATTTATCATTTTGTTTATATATGTGACTGCCTCAGTCTACCTGTGTGCGAGGCTCACGAGCGCATGTGTTATCGGGTTCTCCCCGTGAAAGACTCTGTGTGTGTGTGTACCAGAGAGGGAGAAGGTGTCGCCTGTTTCACCCACTGATTATTTCTCCTTGTTGCAGAATAAAAAAAAAACACTGAATTTCATCGCCGCATGGTTGCGTGGTCCTTGTATGTGTGAGAGTGACCGATCCAGACATGCTACACGGGCAGAAGAGAGACCCGTGTGTGTTTTGTGTCTTATAACGCTGGCAGCAGACCGCATGAGACCCAACAAATTAGGACAACACACTCCAGTCACGTTAATAAGCCACTCGACTTCTTTCAAAGAAAGCTGGAAGAATACAGACAGCAGGATAATCACACGGTAAAATCTGAATCAATGGACAGCAAAGCACAAATGGCTTCATTCAAAGTTGCATACAGAATTGGCCAGTGCAAAAAAACTACATATGATTGCTGAGCAGCTAATAAACATGGGGTCAATTATACAAAGATAAGTGACAACGTAAGCCTTTTATAACAATTGCACGTGTATTTTATCTGTTTTTAACTTGGTGTTGTTTGATCGTATTGGTTTAGAAATTGATATTTCAATAAAAAGTAAACTTGGCTGATTTCGTTATTATTTTGTGTGGGGCTTGAAAATTCGCTCACCCCCTTAAGTGGGGAATGACAGAAAATGTTTGAGAACCACTGCAGTAGACTTTTAGTGGAAAAATCTTTCCCTCCCTCCCTTCCCCTACTGTGAATGTGCTGTTTTGTCAGCCTGCAACCAGCTCTAATAAAATTACTCCAGTAAAGAACAGATATGTGAAATATGTACAATTTGAGATTACTTAGCTTTGTGACATCCTGTTGTGATGAATGCATGGACATGGTCAGCAACAATACTAAGTTGCTAATAAACAATAATATTAATTCATTCATCTTCTATACCGCTTTATCCTGTATTTATGGTCGCGGGGGACCTGGAGCCTATCCCAGGGGACTCAGGGCACACCCTGGACAGCATGCCAATCCATCGCAGAGCACACACACACTCATTCACACACTATGGTCAATTTGGGAACGCCAATTAGCCTAATCTGCATGTCTTTGGACTGTGGGAGAAACCGGAGTACCCGGAGGAAACCCACTAAGCACGGGGAGAACATGCAAACTCCGTGCACACAGAGACGGGAATCGAACCCGGAGCCTGGAGGTACAAGGCGACAGTGCTAACCACTACACCACCGTGCCGCCGACAATAATATTGCATTATAGTAATAAACAATGCTCAATTAATACTTAATATATAATATATAATAATAATATATAATACAATAATAAAATGTATTGAAAAATACAGTGGCTTGCAAAAGTATTCGGCCCCCTTGAACTTTTCCACATTTTGTCACATTACAGCCACAAACATAAATCAATTTTATTGGAATTCCACGTTAAAGACTAATACAAAGTGGTGTACACGTGAGAAGTGGAACGAAAATCATACATGATTCCAAACATTTTTTACAAATAAATAACTGAAAAGTTAGGTGTGCGTAATTATTCCCTGAGTAATTACCCCTGAGTCAATACTTTGTAGAACCACCTTTTGCTGCAATTACTGTACATCTACCAGTCTTTTAGGGTATGTCTCTACCAGCTTTGCACATCTAGAGACTGAAATCCTTGCCCATTCTTCTTTGCAAAACAGCTCCAGCTCAGTCAGATTAGATGGACAGCGTTTGTGAACAGCAGTTTTCAGATCTTGCCACAGATTCTCGATTGGATTTAGATCTGGACTTTTTTTTTTTTTTTTTTTAACCAGGCAAGACAGATTAAGAACAGGTTTCTTGTTTACAACTGTGGCCTGGCAAAGGCTGAGCCTTTTGGGGGAAGTATTCCCTTATACTTTGACTGGGCCATTCTAACACATGGATATGTTTTGTTTTAAACCATTTCATTGTTGCCCTGGCTTTATGTTTAGGGTCGTTGTCCTGCTGGAAGGTGAACCTCCGCCCCAGTCTCAAGTCTTTTGCAGACTCCAAGAAGGTTCTTCCAAGATTGCCCTGTATTTGGCTCCATCCATCTTCCCATCAACTCTGACCAGCTTCCCTGTCCCTGCTGAAGAGAAGCAACCCCAGAGCATGATGCTGCCACCACCATATTTGACAGTGGGGATGGTGTGTTCAGAGTGATGTGCAGTGTTAGTTTTCCACCACACATAGCGTTTTGCATTTTGACCAAAAAGTTCCATTTTGGTCTCATCTGACCAGAGCACCTTCTTCCACATGTTTGCTGTGTCCCCCACATGGCTTGTGGCAAACTGCAAATGGGACTTCTCATGGTTTTCTGTTAACAATGGCTTTCTTCGTGCCACTCTTCCATAAAGGCCAACTTTGTTCAGTGCACGACTAATAGTTGTCCTATGGACAGATTCCCCCACCTGAGCTGTAGATCTCTGCAGCTCGTCCAGAGTCACCATGGGCCTCTTGGCTGAATTTCTGATCAGCGCTCTCCTTGTTCGGCCTGTGAGTTTAGGTGGACGGCCTTGTCTTGGTACAGTAGTTTACAGTTGTGCCATACTCCTTCCGTTTCTGAATGATCACTTGAACAGTGCTCCGTGGGATGTTCAAGGCTTTGGAAATCTTTTTGTACCCTAAGCCTGCTTTAAATTTCTCAATAACTTTATCCCTGACCTGTCTGGTGTGTTCTTTGGACTTCATGGTGTTGTTGCTCCCCATATTCTCTTAGACAACCTCTGAGGCCGTCACAGAGCAGCTGTATTTGTACTGACATTACTGTATATTACACACAGGTGCACTCTATTTAGTCAATAGCACTCATCAGGCAATGTTTATGGGCAACTGACTGCACTCAGACCAAAGGGGGCTGAATAATTACGCACACCCCACTTTGCAGTTATTTTATTTTTTTTAATGTTTGGAATCATGTACTGTAAGATTTTCGTTCCCCTTCTCACGTGTACACCACTTTGTATTGGTCTTTCATGTGGAATTCCAATAAAATTGATTCATGTTTGTGGCTGTAATGTGACAAAATGTGGGAAAGTTCAAGGCGGCCGAATACTTTTGCAAGCCACTTAAAAACCACAGCTATAAAGTAAATTTTAGGAATTGTGAGAATATACTTGAAATCTGCAGCTGTTAAGAGACTGACTCACTCCCAGTGTTCCAAGTTAAAGATCCAGGATTACCAGGAAACCTATGAAATAAATGAAGCAAATAGCCATCCAGTATTTATGTATTATATGCTTAACGTATATAATAATAAAAACATTATGAATTCAGTTTAATTCAAAGTTCTACTTAAGTTATTCTTTTCATGATAAAAATGTAGTATCCCAAACAATTAATTTATCCAATGAAACTCCAATTATGAATTTAATTTCTGCACAAAATTTTCACTGAGTGGAATAGTTACATATTGGCAATAAGAATAGCAATTAACCAAGTAAACAGCAGGTCTAGCCTATTTGGAACAACAGTTTACTAGTTACATTTATTTCTTTAGTATTTCCTTTTATTGATATTTATTTTACGTACAAGCTTTTATTTTCTTTTTAAGGTCAATGGCGGTCGTGTAAGCTTTTCACTGCATATTATACTGTGTATGACTGTGTATGTGACAAATAAAATTTGAATTTGAGTTTATTAATGTAAAATTATTGAAGCTGTTTTAAAAATGTTGAGTGTTTGTCCCAGTTATTTTTGGCATGAACTAAGTAATTGATTTACAGTAGCTTATCAGACAGTAGATTATCTTCAGGTACCAACTGTTGATTGGTCCATATGTCACTGCTGGTTCACATAAATAGGAGAGTGAAGTAAGATCCCCATCGTAGGTGATCAACAGCCATCATGAGGTCTCTGGTCCTGCTTTTGCTTGTGGGAGCTTGTTGTAAGTAGAACCTTCTTTTACAGGCTCTAGAACAGTATGATCTGACAGGCAACTATAATAAATTAATTCTGACAAACAATGTTGTTCCTTTACATTTGTTTTATTTATATGCAGTTGCTCTAGATGATGACAAGATCGTTGGAGGGAAGGAGTGTAAAACCAACTCCCAGCCCTGGCAAGTGTCTCTGAACGTCGGCTATCACTTCTGTGGTGGTTCTCTGATCAATCAGAACTGGGTTGTGTCTGCTGCTCACTGCTACAAATCGTAAGTTATTATTTAGTGATTAATAATTAGTTCAATATGGAAAAGACACCTTTTGAACCATTTCCACTCCATCTGTAGTCGTCTGGAGGTTCGTTTGGGTGAACACCACATCCAGATTAATGAGGGCACAGAGCAGTTCATTTCCTCCGCGAAAGTCATCCGCCATCCCAACTATGACTCCTGGAACATTGACAATGACATCATGCTCATCAAGCTGAATCAACCTGCCAGTCTGAATGGCTATGTGCAGCCTGTGGCACTGCCCAGGAGTTGCCCCCCTGCGGGTACCATGTGCACAGTCTCTGGATGGGGAAACACCATGAGCTCCAGTGAGTACAGATTTCTATCATTAACCATAAAGAATTTATTTGTGTGTGAAAATGTGGCAAATGATAAGTACAGTAGTAGGTGTTTTATGCCTTAATCTATTAAGATATGACAACAATGTGTGCAAGAATTAAAACACTGACTAGATTTTTGTTTTCCCAAAAAAAATTTCTTCTTTCTGCAATAGCACATTGTTTTTGATTTGGATTGCAAATACAGTATGATACCACTACTGTAGTTGACTGTTCTTATGGTTCCTCATTGTTTAAAACCTGCTTGCAGCTGCTGACAGCAACAAGCTGCAGTGTCTGGAGGTCCCCATTCTCTCTGAGATGGACTGTAATAACTCTTACCCTGGTATGATCACTGATGCCATGTTCTGCGCTGGCTACCTGGAGGGAGGAAAGGACTCATGCCAGGTAAAATAAGATACTCACACATTACAATCTGTAACAAGCAATGAACATCATCTTTACATTCAAAGTCATAATAAACAATATATTTTGATCCCTTCAGGGAGACTCTGGTGGCCCTGTGGTGTGCAACAATGAGCTGCAGGGTATTGTGTCTTGGGGTTATGGCTGTGCTGAGAAGAATCGTCCTGGTGTCTATGCCAAGGTAACATCAAGTACTGTTGTTGTGTGATCGGACATCATGTAAATTTTGTATATTAAATGTTTCTTTTATTTAAACAACCTTTTGCTTGTACTGCAGGTTTGCATTTTCACCAACTGGATTTCTGAGACAATGGCCAGCAATTAAATCTGCTCCAGTCATCTTACGACAAGGCAACAACATGCAACACCTTATGTTGTTCAAACTAAATAAAAACTTCTTGAACCAGTAAAACTCTCTTGTATTCTTCATTCAGCAAAGCTGATTTAATGCTTCTATCACAAAACACATTAAATAATTATAATCCTGCACTTGGGAAATTCTACCCTGAAAAATTTATTTAACTCATTTTATTGAAATGTGTTTGATATGTTATGACATTTTTTAGTCCGAGTTCATTTGTTGGTGCTGTATTTTCATTATTCCTTTGAGACTTTGTCTATTAACAGTTGTCTATTCTTTTCCTCTATAGTGGGGAGGTGTATTTAGAATCTGTTATTCAGGATTCTAAATCAACATGATGTGCAAAAAGTTGTCATTGACAATAAATAAAGCCATTTTTAGGCTGAAAAATATAAGCAAAACCTTAAGAAAGACCAAAAACATTATGTCTTGCAAAATTAAGTTCTCCCAAATTGCCTAGCATGTGTGTATATTTGTGTGTAACTACAGTATTTCCTTATGCTAAACTATGCTAGATTTCTGCCAGATTTACAAAAATTGAGGCATTTCTTTTCTTCATTTATCTTAATTTATGGGTTTGTGTTGGCGTAATTGATTTCTTTTTGTTTTCAAATTCTTTAACTAATATTAATGATGTAAAACAAATGGTTTTCATATATTTTTTCAAGGGTATTTTAGTCCCTGGCCTAGGATTTATTTTTGATGGAGACATCAAGACAGTTCTAAAATATAATAAAGATAAGCAATTTAAACTGAGCAGTATACTCCATAATTACAATTGCAACAATCCATGAAAATAAGTTTCGGTTTCGTTAGTTAGTCGTTTTGTGTGCAAGTTTACACACATATACTGTAGGAGTAGGAAAATATACATTTTTGTTTTTGTATCATTTCATATTTAGCTCTTGTGAATACCAAATGTCTTTGCACAATGCATATTAATCTTCCTCTGGTTAGGGAATAATTTCAAAGCTTTGAGTCATGAAAGCCTGAGCTATCTGTCTGTATGTATGAGATACACAGTATAATGTATATAAATCACACACACACACACACACACACACACACACACACACACACACACACACACACACACACACACACACCAGTCAAATGGACAATTTATTTTCTACATTCTGTAACAATACAAAACTATTAAATAACACATACACTCTCAGAAATAAAGGTATAGTTTTGTACTAATAAAGGTACAAACCACTGTCACTGAGAGAACATAGAGAAAGAAATTTGTACCAATTCCGTTTGTACATTCAAGGGCATTATTTGTTATAATGGCAACATTCCTGGCACCCGAGGTCAGTCCATGTGCTGGTTGTAAGTCACAGGTGCAGACAGATACTTATCATGCCCATTCACTTCAAAAATGCTGACAGGAATTGCAAAGTGTCATCATCAGTCTGTGTTTTCCATGAAACAGTGAGTGACTGCCTGCAGTGGCGGTTCTACACTGAATTGCGCCCTGGGCGAGACTCCCTCCCGGCGCCCATGGCAAAAAAATAAAATTAAAAACTGCACATTTTGTACACACCACACGTTTTATTAAACTACTCATAACTTAAATAAATATACTGTGTACAAACAAATACTATATAAATATAGAATTAATATAGAACAAATCACACTAAAGAAAAACAACTTATTTACTTCACTGCAGAACAGAAACCACTAACTGAAACTAAAATCTGACTTTTCTGGCCTTTCTAGATGCAAAGTCATCAATAATGGCATCATATGAGATCTGCTCCCCTATTGCATGATTTATGCTTATGACAGCAAGACCAGTGAGCCGTTGCTGTTGAGCATGAGACATGGTTGACCTCAGGTATGTCTTGATTAACCTGAGTTTGGAAAAGCTCCTCTCTGCTTGAGCTACAGTCACTGGCAATGTACAGTAAGTGCAACCCTGAGAGCAGTCCAAAAGTTGGGGTAGATCTCAGATAGATCCATATCGTGCATAAAAGTGATAAGCTCAAAGAGGCTCATGGTTTTTGATGGCAGTCATTAGACACTTTATTAATCTAATATAATCTAATCTAAGGGAGGAACAATTAAATCCTTGGTTAATTTACTGCTTCAAATTTATATGCTTTGTCACAGAGTTATAGCAAATGGAAAATGTCTTTTAAACTATCTACACATATGTAAATTAAACTGACTATATACAGTATACTGTAAATATATTGTAAATATAGATTCAAGATTCAAGATTCAAAGAACTTTATTAATCCCAAAGGGAAATTGCTTATGCTCGGTTACAGGTGCTCACAGTTGTTAACTAAGGAAGGTAATAAATAATAATTAAAAAAAAAAAAAATGGGTAAGTATTAGTGTCCTGTTGTATACCAGTCAGTGAAAAAATCCACATACATGTGTGTATGAGTTACAGAGAAGAGTTGTAAAGTTTTATGGCCGTTGGGAGAAAGGATCTCCTGTGACGCTCAGTGGAACACTTGATAGTAATCAGTCTCTGGCTGAAACTGCTCCTCTGTTCAGCCAAAACACTGTATAGCGGGTGAGAAGGATTGTTCACAATGGATTGTACTTTGGACAGAATCCTCCTCTTTGCTACTACATCCACCGAGTCAAGCTCCATGCCTAGCACAGGCTTTTTAGCAAGGTAAGCATAGCAAGCATCATAAGCAAGAAGGCTAACAAACCTAAAAGTTAACGTTATACCACTAATTAACATGATGACATGAATAACTTAATCATACAGAGAGAACATTGTTGTATACCTTTATCTTTTCCCCGTTTCTCCTCATCTTCTTTTCTTTTTTTTCTAAATTGGGCCCCTGACAGCTTTGGCCTTTTTCTCTCCATCGCTGTGTTTTCTTTATAATCGACAATTCGACAATCAACAGATTTCCCCCAAAGCTGTGACTCACGACCAGAAGTCAAGACTAAACCAATTCACCTCCACATCATAATCGTTTTTATTATGTATTTTTATTTGCCATTTCACACAATTAAATAAATGAAAAAAAGTGCAAATTACTGGTGTGTGTTTATAATATTTTGAATGAAATGTTCGTTATTTGTAAGAAAGTCAGGTAGACATAATTTAGCCCCCTTCTTGTCGGCTTCATTTGGGAGAGGTGAACTTTACTCTGCGTCCCCCCGTCATCCGCTCTCCTCCCCGGTCTTCTCCGCTCGCTCAGCTTCTGTGCGGCTCATTCAGGGGCGACGTGGGCGCAGGTATCACAGATAATAGAAAACTGCTTAGCGGCACAGATTATTATTTTTTACTCCAGGTTCGTGACATAAAAAAAATGCCGCCCTGGCCCAATAACCCCTGTCTGCAGCCTGCAGATCGGGGCGGGGCTGAATCTGGGGTGGGGATGCACATGTTGCCCCGCCCACATGGTTTCTCATTGGTTGTAAGGAAAGTCATGCCATCCTGCAACGTTCCTCCCACAACTCATCTCATTGGTTAGTGAAATGGATTGAAGTCGCTGCCACGATAAACAGGAAATGCCGTTGGAAACAGTATTTAGGAATTATACATTTTATACAAACGCTGAAATGCTTATTTATTCAGCTTTCAAATGTATATAAAACTCAGTTAAGTTTTTTTTTTTTTAATGTACGCTTATGACTTGTTTGTGGTTCAAGGTTACATACATTTACAAGCAAGACTTCCGCTGTTTTTCTCCCATTTCTGGCAACCCGTGACTAAAAATTAAAATTAAAATGTCAATCAATCGCGTTTATTTACAGCCTTTTTTCCCTTTTTTATTGTTAATAAAATACATAAATGTGGAATATTCTCAGCAAAAGTATCCACTATCCATATGTTATTAAATTAATAAATAGAAAAGGGTTGTTAAACATTTATAAATACAAACATTTATGACACATGAATGAATTATAATGACACATTAATGAATTTCACTGTTATTTATTTATTTATTTATTTATACAGTTCACAGTTATTTCTGATAGAGGAGAAAGCAGGTATTTATACATCTCTCTGTGGTCAAGCATTAATTCTCCCTCCCAATCTAATAATTCAATTCAATTCAATTTTATTTATATAACGCTTTTAACAATGGTCATTGTCTCAAAGCAGCTTCACAAAAATTAAAGAAATTCAACAAAAATAAATAAATAAATAAATAAAATAATAATAGAAAATAAATAAATAAAAACAAATAATAATAATAATTATAGAAAAGAAAATAATTGGAAGTGTGGATGTGTGAGAAAAATGTGCAGATAATAATGAGACGAATGAATGAAATTTCTCTGATGAGCAAGCCAAGGGTGACGGCGACGGTGGCAAGGAAAAACTCCCTGAGATGGCATTAGGAAGAAACCTTGAGAGGAACCAGACTCAACAAGGAACCCATCCTCATTTGGGTGATAACAGATAGAAATGATATAACATCTTGTGTGTTGTGCAGGTGAAAATTCAATATGACAGAAATTATTTAAATTGACATGAAGACAAGTTCAGCATAGGGACGAGTCAGTAGGTGCAGAGGGCAGATGAGGTCTGGATCACTGGAAGCACAGGAGCAGCATGTGTAGCTCCAACCATCATAAAGCTGAATCCAGCTGGAGCTGGTCCTTCTCTGGATGCCTCAGGAACCTCGCAGGGTCGGCCTTTGTCTACTGAAGCTGGCAAAATCTCCCGATGCCTCGGGATGGGTAGAGAAATACAGAACAGATGGGGAGAATTAGCGTAGTTGCCATTCGGTATAGGTGTACTGGAGTATGAGTACTGGGATGAGTTATGTGTATGCCAGATTAAAAAGATGCGTCTTGAGTCTACTTTTGAACTGAGAAACCGTGTCTGCTCCCCGAACACTGTCTGGAAGGCTATTCCAAAGCTTTGGAGCTAAATATGAAAAAGCCCTACCCCCTTTTGTAGATTTTGAAATTCTGGGAACTACCAGAAGTCCGGAGCTTTGTGATCTTAAGGCGCGTGGTGGATTGTAGCGCATCAGAAGACTGGTTAGGTACCTGTATGTGGGAGCTAAACCATTTAAGGCCTTGTATGTAAGTAATACTATTTTGTAATTTATTCTAAACTGAACAGGTAGCCAGTGCAGGGATGATAATATTGGGGTTATATGATCATATTTTCTGGATCTAGTGAGAACCCTGGCAGCTGCATTTTGGATTAACTGAAGCTTGTTTATTGAGGATGCAGGACAACCACCTAGTAATGCATTACAATAGTCCAGTCTGGAGGTCATGAATGCATGAACTAGTTTTTCTGCATCAGATACGGATAAGATGTTCCTAAGTTTAGCAATATTTCGAAGATGGAAAAAGGCTGTTTTTGTGATATTTGAAATGTGATTTTCAAAAGACAAGTTACTGTCTAATATTACTCCCAGATCTTTTACTGCTGAGCTGGTAATAACAGTACATCCTTCTAAGCGCAAGCTGAATTGTGAAAGCTGTTGTGTGCTGGTTTTTGGGCCAATAAGTAATATCTCTGTCTTATCTGAATTTAATAAAAGAAAGTTATTGGTCATCCAATCTTTTATGTCCTGGACACACTCAGTTAATCTAGACAACTTAGGTATTTCGTCTGGTTTAGTTGAGATATATCATTGGGTATCATCAGCATAACAATGGAAACTAATCCCATGTCTTCTAATGATGTTACCCAAGGGAAGCATGTATATTGAGAACAACAGAGGTCCTAAAACTGACCCTTGTGGGACCCCATATTTCACTGGCATTACACCAGACGGTTCTCCATTTAGATCTACAAAATGGTAGCGATCAGACAGGTAAGATCTAAACCATTTTAATGCCTGTCCCTGAATACCTATATAATTTTGTAAGCGATCTATGAGAATATTATGATCTATAGTGTCGAATGCAGCACTAAGATCAAGCAGGACTAGCAATGAGATGCAGCCTTGGTCTGAAGCTAAAAACAAGTCGTTTGTAATCTTAACTAGTGCAGTTTCTGTGCTATGATGGGGCCTGAAACCTGACTGAAATTCTTCAAGGATGTTGTTATCCTGCAAGAATGTGCAAATTTGAGCTGATACTACTTTTTCTAGTATTTTTGATATGAACGGGAGGTTTGAAATCGGTCTGTAATTTGTTATTTAATTCGCGTCCAAATTTGATTTTTTAAGAAGCGGCTTAATAACTGCTAACTTGAAAGGTTTAGGGACGTGACCTAGATGTAATGAAGAATTAATAATGTTTAGGAGTGGCTCTCCAACCGTAAGCATCACTTCTTTTAAAAATCTGGTTGGGATTGGGTCTAACAGGCACGTTGTTTATTTAGCCGAGGTGATGAGTTTATACAGCTCTTCCTGTCCTATACCTGTAAGGCAGTGAAAATCTAAATGTGAAGCTATAGGCTGAACTGGATCGTGAGATACTATTAGAGGTTGAACCTCCATTATTTTCTTCCTGATGTTATTGATTTTTTCATTAAAGAAGTCCATAAAGTCTTCACTTCTAAACTGTGATGGGATACTCTCTGCGGGCATCTTACTGTAGGTTTTGTTAGGCGAGCCACTGTACTAAATAAGAACCTGGGATTGTTTTGGTTTCTTGCTATCAGTTGGCTAAGATGCTCGGTCCTAGCAGTTTTTAGAGCCTGTCTATAGCTGCACATACTGTCTTTATACGCAATTCGAAAAACTTCTAATTTAGTTTTCCTCCATTTTCGCTCGAGGTTACGGGTTGCTCTCTTTAGGGCGCGAGTATGACTGTTGTACCACGGTGCAAATGTTTTATCTCTGACTTTTTTTAATCTGATGGGAGCAACAGTGTCTAATGTACTGGTAAAAATAGTGCCCATGCTGCTAGTCACTTCATCTAGATCATCTGCATTTAGGGGTCTAATAAGAAATTGGGACAGATCCGGCAGATTACTTGTGAATCTGTCTTTAGTAGTGGGATTCATATTTCTAACAGATTGATAACATGGGGAGACACAGCTAATCTGTTCTACGGGTAGAGTATATGTCAGGAGGTGATGATCTGTGATATCATCACCTTGAGGTATGATCTCTATATTAGAGACATCTATACCATGGGATATAATTAAATCTAGCGTATGATTAAAGCGGTGAGTTGCTCCAATTATATTTTGCTTAACCCCAAAGGAATTTAGTAAATCCATAAATGTGAGTGCTAAAGCGTCGTTAGCATCATCTACATGAATGTTAAAGTCTCCTACTATCAACACTTTGTCAGAGTTAACCAATAGGTCTGATAGCAGATGCCCAAATTCTTTAAGAAAATCGCCATATGGCCCCGGGGGTCTGTACACGGTGGCCAGGGTAAAATATAGCAAGGGTTTATTACGTATTTCATTTAGTGCAACATTAATGATAAGCACTTCAAATGAATTAAACCTGGGCCTTATTTTCTGGGTAACAGTGAGTACATCATTGTAGATAGTGGCGACACCACCACCGCGACCAATTCGACGGGGCTCATGCTTATAGAAATATCCTGACGGAGTAGACTCATTCAGACCAAAATATTCATTTGGTTTAAGCCAGGTTTCAGTGAGACAGAGTGCGTCAAGGCAATAATCTGAGATAATTTCATTAACAATAAGTGCTTTAGGCGCAAGGGATCTAATGTTGAGTAGTCCAAACTTTAGAGGTGGATTTTGACTACTTATTTTGCCTTTTTCTGGTTTTATGGTTATCAGATTGTTTCGGGCAAATTTAACAAATTTATTCTTTTTTCTCAGTATTCGGGGAACAGACACAGTTTCTATAGGACAAGCTATGTGTGTGCGTCTATCACTACGGTGAGTTGTGATGTGTCTAATATGTTTGGAATCTACAGTATGACTTACCGCCAGTCAGATGGTTCGTAGTGTCCTGGAGATGTTGTCAGAGAGGACCGCTGCTCCAGCTCTGCTAGGGTGTAGGCCATCGGTGTGATAGAGCCTAGGACGCTCCCAGAAAACATTCCAGTTATGGAATGTCCAATAATGGCAGGTGAAACAGCAGTCTGGCTCCTCTGTGCCATCATAAAGGCAAACACTCTGAGGCAAACACATTTCCCATTTCCGTAATAACCGAAGCAGGTCGTGAATAACATTTTACACATTTTGCATTCTTTAATTTCAAAAGGCACTCGTAATTCAGCCCTTGATGTTTCACTCCATATTTTTCCCAGTTCACAACACCTGTAGTCAAAAACACACACACAAAGCAGAAGTCATCTAGGATTGTTAGCCATGATACAGCTTTAAAAATACAATAAGCAAAATTACATTAAAAAAAAGGATGGATGCTTACTGTCAAACCATGCATAGTGTGCCTTCTGTCTGAACTGGGTCCTGTTCACAATTGCACTAAAGCAACTGCAAGTAAGCGAAAGATTAATGTAGGCAGCATCTCCATCCTGTAGCACTACTTCCAACATCTCCATGGGTAACTGGAACGTACTGTATATGGAATAGTTTTAACCCTTCATTTGCTTAAATGAAACAGGACAGTATTACAGCACTTAAGAGACTTACATCCAAAAGTTGCAACTCAGGAGTCATGATTGCCTTTTGTGCCTAAAAAGGATAGCACAGAAGACATGTAATTCTACATATGTTAAGAAAATACGACAAAAAAGTCATATTACAGTAAGTGTAATTAAATTACATTATTTTCAATTTGCCTCTTGAGTCTCTTTGTTGCACGTCTTTCTTCTTCAAACCTCTAATGAAATGTAGTAAAGGAGAGGTATGTTTATATTATGTAAATAAAATTTTTCAAAATAATAAGTGCTATGCCTTTAAAATAAAAAGAAATTGACTGATTCTTATTAAACATACAAAAGTTACTCTCGTTGTGCTTTTGTTCATGACCCTAAATAGATTACAAACTGAAGCGATTGTTACATATCACAATATGTACATTTACAATACTTGAATAATTTTTATTATATTGCACAGGCCTAGTATATAGTATAATGTAAAAGCGACACCTCAGCAAAAAGTTTAGTGCTAGTTCATAAAATGTAGAGAAATAAACCTTAAGGTGAAATTCTCCAAAGGAAGCAAACACCAACTCCTAATACCAGGCATGTCTGTCTGAGGGGGAAAAATTATACTTTCTAATTACTTTCTATTTATATGGCAAATATACATTTGAGTTTTTACTCCCCTCTGTAAAATCAAAGTCCCCTGCGGTTGCAAAACTCAGGGAATACTGGAATCGTAAACATTACAAATACATTTGTTCTATACTGGATCAAAATCTAGTTTAAAAAAAACCATCAGCTCTATAAACTTACCATCAGAACAATGATTCAAGATTCAAAGAACTTTACTAATCCCAGAGGGAAATTGTTAATAAACAACAGACAAGCGACGAAGGTGGGATGCCACAGTTGTTGCTGAAATGCTATTGTGGACAGCCACAATCTACCTTGAAAAATTAATTATTTTAAATGCTTTTACATTCATTTATTCAAATGATTACTGGTACCATATCGTTGAAGTGTTCATACTTTAAAATCAGACATACTTAAAAATCACACATACACTGACATACTTAAAGGAGCCATACAGACTCAATTTTGCATAAGTTAATATGATTCTTTGGGGTCCTAATGAAAAGTTTGTAATATACTTTAATTAAAAATTATCAATTGTTGTGTAAAAAAAACATTACTTTTACCTGGTAAAAAGTAGCTCTGTTCTCAGCAACCTGTTTCAGTACATGCTCCTTTAAATGTTAATGACCTCTACTGAACCTGCCCCCCAGTTCTGTGGGGCGTGTCTTCACAATACAAGTGGAGTATAGCTTTGACAACAGTTAAAAATTTAAAAAACAGTTAAAAAATTTTTTACATGATGTTAGGATTATTTTATATATAAAGGAGTTATTTCTACTCTCTTGCTCTCTTCCTCATAGATCTGATATTAACGTGTTAAATCTTCCCTGCTGCTTATCTTCCTGTCTCCTCTTGCATCTGTTCATTCATGCTCACCTTCCCATACTCTGTCTCTCTCTCTCCCTCTCTCTCTCTCTCTCTGTCTCCTTCCACTTATCTTCCTCTCCTTATACGTAAGGAATAAATATCAATAAAAAGAAATACTGAAGAAAATAAATTTAACTAGTAAAATAGTTGTACAAATATACAATGTACAAATGAGGGCATAATAAAAATCTTACAAAATATAGGGTATATATATATATATATACTGTATTATTATTATTATTATTATTATATATATATATATATATATATATATATATATATATATATATATTTCCCCTATATTTTGTAAGATTTTTATTATGCACTCATTTATATATATATATATATATATATATATATGGTTATATATGTATATAAAATTTTACATGTGAATCTGGTTGTAAAACTTTTTTGACTTCCCAGACCGGGAATCGAACTCGCATTGCTGCGCTGAGAGCGCCGTATCCTAACCACTAGACCACGGAGGATTAATGGCTGCCGCTTGGAAATGCCGGCTATTCATAATTAACCTTATATTCCACTTATCTTTTGCAGCGACTTAAAACTTCTGAATTATCTTCAAATATACAAAAAGAGCGAAAAGACATTCGATTATTTTGCATAAGTTATTTGATTAATTCACAAAGTTTGTAAAAACACTTTAAAACGAGAGAAAAACCGTTAAAATCCTCGTTTGTCTTCTCAGCGTTAGGTAGCGAGTGACGTCATGATTTGAATCTTCGCGCGCCTGCGACCGGGGAAACATAGGGAAACTGAATTTCCCGGAACACCGGAATGAATTATGCTCGTAATCCGAGGTTCCACTGTACTTTTTTTTTCTGAATGTGACAAAAATGAATAACCTACAGTACATAACCCAGTATTTTAGCCACCTGGAGCTAAAGTGTTTGTGCTAAATACCATTATAGATAGTAGAGTAATACGCTAAGCAAAAACTAAACCAAATTTCTACCATCAGCTACAGAAATCCAAAACTGAGTGAAATACATTATGAACATTTACAGTACACCACAGCTGATACTGATGAACATCTGTAATCTTCATAAGGAATTATCTGGAGGGCAGTTGTGGCTCAGTCGGTTAAGGCTGTGGGTTACTGGGTTGCTGATCGGAAGGTCGAACCCCAGCATCGGCAAATTGCCACTGTTGAGTCCTTGAGCAAGGCCCCTAAACCTATCTGCTCCAGCGTTAGGGGTGCTGTAAGCTGGCTGACCTTGCGCTCTGACCCCAATTTCCTAATTGGAATATGCGAAGAAGAAATTTCACTGTGCTGTAAAGTGCATGTGACAAATAATTGAATATTCTTCTTCTTCTTAGCCACCAGGAGCTACCCTAAACTACAGTATGTAAGTGACATTGAAAGACAATGTTTCATATAAGCTGGCCAAAGCAAGCCTAAAATAATATCAGTTTTATATTGTCAGAATAAGGATTATGTATGACTTAATAGCTTATCCATCGTAACAGCTTGCTGGATTCTGTTGTTCTGAGGAAAAGCTAAACTCCTCCCACTGTTTGTGTTAGAACAATGATGTACCTTCAACTTAGTTGTACCTTAAAAAGGTAAAGAATTTTATCATCAGAGGTCTTTTCTGTACCATTATGTGTACATTTATCAAAAAGGTACAAAACTGTTCTTCAAGAAACATTATTTGTACCACTGTGTACCTTTTTTCTGAGAATGCATGGCATTAGATAATTAATTAACAATAATAATTACAATAAATCAAATAACAGTTGCTATTTTAAGATACGAAGCGTAGTTGTTCTGTTAAAGTTCTTGCAGTATTGTCAAGTGCATTTGCAAAACCCATCAAGATGAAACTGGCTCAGAACATCCCAGGAATCCAAGACCAAAAAACTGCAGTGAAGAAGTTCATTTTGTCATGTTTCTTCTCAAAAGGGGCGGACGCAAGTGCAGGTGAAAAATGATAATAGTCTATATTTAACCAAAAAACCCAAAACAGAAGTCCTACAAATAAATCCACATTCAATGTCCTTTCGTGCTCACACCAGTGTCGTGTCCCGGGGTTTTGACCCCTGTCCTCTCTCTTGAATCAGTCCTGGAAACATACAGTAAGCAGGCTTTGCCAATGTAAAGTGGTTCACAACGCTCACACTGGTAGCATTCACAACGGTGGACTCCGGGGTCGGCTGGTTTAAATAGGAACACACAAAAGGGAGACACAGGTGAGACTACTTACGGGTAATCATGACTAACATATACACACAGACACACTAGGGGGAGACAAAAGCGGCGGCTCAGTAGTCCGGAGAACCGGATATTCTTCCCTGAGGCTGTGGTGGTCCAGATGTTACAGTACCCCCTCCCCCAGAACCGGCCTCCCGAGGGAGGCGAGGGTGCCCCTTACGCACTGTTGGAGGGAGTGAGGACGCACCTGCTTGATGGAACTGTCGGTGGGCGGGGCGGCCCGGTGGCCGCGGAGCCGGGTGATCCGGCTGCGCCCTGTGGAAATCCGTAATGAGTTCTTGACTCAGTATGTCCCGGGCCGGAACCCAGCTCCGCTCCTCCGGGCCGTACCCCTCCCACTCGACTAAGTATTGCAATGCACCTTCTCTCCTCCGTGAGTCCAGTAGTTTCTTTACCCGGAACGCGGAGGCGCCCCCTATGTCCACGGCCCCAGGGAGTGAAGGTTCCGCTGCTCCTTCGTCTAGCGGGCCCCGGACCACCGGCCTGAGAAGAGAGATATAAAAACGGGGTTAATGCGAAAATGTGTAGGGAGTAAGAGTCTATATGATACGGGGTTTACTTGTGCTGCTATGGGAAATGGACCGATGAATCTGGGGGAGAGTTTTTTGCAGGGGAGGTTAAGGTGAAGGTCCCGTGTCGAGAGCCACACCCGATCGCCTACCTGGAGCGGAGGACGTTCCCGTCGTCGTCTATCGGCATACCTTTTGAAGCGCTGCACTGCGCGGGAGATTTTTGTGTGTGCGTCTTCCCACACCTTTTTCGCTTTCCTAAACCACTCGTCCACCACGGGTACTTCGGTGGGAGTGGCATCCCATGGACACAGCGGGGGTTGATATCCTAATATACACTGAAACGACGTTAGGCCGGTAGAGGAGTGGCGGAGTGAATTTTGTGCATATTCCGCCCAGAGTAGGCAGTCAGCCCATTCATGTTGTCTGCTGCTACAATATGCTCGAAGATATCTCCCCAAGTTCTTGGACAGTCCGCTCTGCCTGCCCATTCGATTCGGGGTGATAGCCAGACGTTAGGCTAACAGTGGTCCCCAACTTCTGAAAGAATGCTTTCCAGACCTTGGCGATAAATTGGGGACCACGATCAGATACAATATCTTCGGGAATGCCGTAGCAACGAAACACTGAAGTGAATAGGGTTTCTGCCACCTGGAGGGCTGACGGAAGGGAACGAAACGGGATAAATCTACATCCCTTGGAGAATCTATCTATTACCACGAGAACCGTGGTGTACCCGTTCGAGACCGGCAGGTCCGTGACAAAGTCCACTGCGATATGGGACCACAGTCTGTTCGGCACCAGGAGGGGCGTTAGTTTACCAACTGGTAGGCAACGGGGTTTTTTGTAGTCGCACAGGTGGCGCAAGACAGAACGACCCTTTTCACGGTTTCTCGCATTTTTGGCCACCAGAACTTTGGTTCTAACAGGTGGTTGGTGCGTGTAACGCCGGGGTGTCCTGATGCTAGGCTCGTATGAGCCTCGATCATCACTCGTTCGTGAAGTGACTCCGGCACGTAAAGTCGATTCGGAGGGCAGCCCCTAGGCACGGGGTTGGACCGTGCCCACTGAGCTATCTCCGACTCGAGATTCCACATAACCGGAGCCATTACGAGTGACGAGGGCAGAATTGGTTCCGGATTGGTAATCGGCTCCGGCGACGGATAATAGCGGGAGAGCGCGTCCGCTTTAATGTTTTTTGAGCCGGGGCGGTACGTTATCATAAACCTGAAACGCGTGAAAAAGAGCGCCCAGCGGGCTTGACGTGAGTTGAGTCTTTTTGCCTGTTGGAGGTACTCGAGGTTACGGTGATCAGTGAGTACCGTGAATGAGTGTTTCGCCCCCTCCAGCCAGTGTCGCCACTCCTCTAATGCCGCTTTTACTGCTAGCAGCTCTCTGTTACCGATATCATAATTTCGCTCGGCAGGTGTTAATTTCCTAGAGAAGAAAGGGCACGGGTAGAGTTTCTCGGGGTGGCCTTGGCGCTGTGACAGCACTACTTCTATCCCTACCTCGGACGCATCGACCTCTACTATAAAAGGCTTATCCGGGTTCGGTAATTTTAAAATAGGCACTGTAGTAAATGCTGTTTTGAGTCATGCAAATGCCTCACGCGCTTCCACTGGGAACTCGCGGAGGCGTTTCGACTTACCTATCAGTAGTGACGTGAGTGGTGCTGCCACCATACTGAAGCCCCGGATAAATCGCCTATAAAAATTGGCAAACCCCAGGATTCTCTGTAGCTCCTTCACTGTCGTGGGTTCCGGCCATTGTTGCACGGCCGCAACCTTGGCTGGCTCCATTTCGACCCCCAGTGGCCCTATGTGATAGCCGAGAAATGCCACCTCCCACTGATGATGCTTTCGCCGGCAACAGTTCGATCGCGCAGTCCCACGGGCGATGAGGGGGAAGTCGTGCAGCAGCCCTAACACTAAATACCTCTTCAAACTTCACATACTCTGATGGCACGTTAATTTTATATGGGGCATTTGGACTTTCTATGGTGGTGGTTTGGACCGTCACTGTGGGCGGTGTACATAATTTTGCGCATCTAGGGGACCATGAAATTCAATTCAATTCAATTCAGTTTTATTTGTATAGCGCTTTTAACAATTGACATTGTCTCAAAACAGCTTTACACAATCAAAAGAATTATTTAAGTTTGTATGGAATGTGAATGTGTATGAATCAAAATGTTCAGATAGTCCCTGGTGAGCAAGCCCGAGGGCGACAGTGGCAAGGAAAAACTCCCTGAGATGGTAATAGGTAGAAACCTTGAGAGGAACCAGACTCAACAGGGAACCCATCCTCATCTGGGTGAAACAGATAGCAGGAAATGATCTGCATTTATACAGTGTTAAGTGTTAGGTTCAGCGATAATAGTTGATGTTAATTTATGTTATAATAGTTGATGTAAAATGGAGTCCAGTAGTTATTGGAGACTCAGATAGACTTGTAGAACGTTCCAGTCCTGAACTATCAAATTGTCAAGTCCTCAGAGAAACAGCTGACAACACCAGTCGAGGCCAGAACCATCTTCTAAGTAGATAGAATCATCCCCAGACACCAGACGCATCCTAAAGAGACACACGACGAGACCTCCAACCAGAAACGGGGCACCAGGATGGATCAGACAGGTCCGGAGGGCAGAGGGAGTCTGGATCACTGGCAGCTCAGGAACCACATGTGTAGCTCGACAGAGAGAGAGAGAGAGAGACAGAAAGAGTGAAAGGGGGAGAGAGGAAAGAGAAAGAGGGGGAGGAAGAGAAGAGGAGGAGAGATTGCAATTAGGTATGGTCACAGTCACAATGTCTAATGTGAATGTATATTTACTGTAGAGTGCAAGCAGGGACTCCAGCAGGACTAACTATGACAGCATAACTAAAAGGGAGAGCCAGAAGGAAACACAAACATGAGGGCTCCCTGAGATGTAAAGCAAACAATCACCTCACCGTCAACAAACCTGAGTGATCAAATGAGACTGAGGAAGACAGCATCTAAACATACCAGTTCACCATAATACTCTACGTCCATGAGTCCCCCAGATCTGCTCCTTTACCTTATGGCAAATCTATTTATAAAAATGCTTGGCTAAATAAATAGGTTTTGAGCCTAGACTTAAACACTGAGACTTTGTCTGAGTCCCGAACACTATTTGGAAGACTATTCCATAATTTTGGGGCTTTGTAAGAAAAAGCTCTGCCCCCAGCTGTAGTTTTCATAATACGCGGTACTGATAAGCAGCCTGCATCCTTTGACCGAAGTAGGCGTGGCGGATCGTAAGACACTAGCAGTTCGCTCAGATACTGCGGGGCGAGACCATTTAATGCCTTATATGTCAAGAGTAGTATTTTAAAATCAAGGCGAAATTTCACAGAGTGCCAATGCAGTGAAGATAGGATAGGGGTGATGTGCTCATATCTTCTGGTTCTAGTGAGGACTCTCGCTGCTGCATTCTGGACTAGCTGAAGCTTGTTTATGCACCTAACTGAACAACCAGACAGTAAGGCATTACAATAGTCCAACCTAGAAGTGATAAAAGCATGAACTAGTTTTTCTGCATCGTTTAGCGACAATATATTTCTATTTTGGCAATATTTCTGAGGTGAAAGAATGCTATCCTGGTGATATTATCTACATGAGCTTCAAATGAAAGGCTGGAATCTATAATCACGCCGAGGTCTTTTACTATTGCACTTGATGGAACAGAAAGGCCATCTAAAGTTACGGTGTGATCTAAGATTTTACTTCTAGCTGTATGCGGTCCTATGACTAGAACTTCTGTCTTATCCGGATTAAGTAGAAGGAAGTTAATTAGCATCCAATTTCTTATGTCCTGCACACATTGCTCAACTTTAGTAAGATGGTTTTTCTCATCAGGTTTTGTTGAGACGTATAGCTGTGTGTCGTCAGCATAACAATGAAAACTAATACCATGCTTACGGATTATGTTGCCCAGAGGAAGCATGTAAAGGGAAAAAAACAGTGGGCCTAAAACTGAACCCTGCGGAACGCCAAACTCCACTAGAGAACATCCAGAATAATCACCATTTAAGTCACCATTTATCACATACTGATAATGATCGGTCAAATAGGATCTGAGCCAGGAGAGGGCTGTACCCTTAATTCCTCCTACATTTTCTAACCTGTGAAGAAGAATAGCATGATCAATAGTGTCAAAAGCTGCACTGAGGTCGAGTAATACAAGCATAGTTACACAACCCTGATCAGAGGCCAATAGGAGGTCATTTACTACTTTAACGAGTGCTGTTTCTGTGCTGTGATGAGGCGTAAATCCTGACTGATACAGTTCATGTATGCCATTTCTATGTAGATATGAGCATAGCTGCTCCGCTACTATCTTTTCCAGAATCTTAGAGATAAAGGGGAGGTTTGATATTGGCCTGTAATTGGACAGCTGACAGGGGTCGAGGTCAGGTTTCTTAATTATTGGTTTGATAACTGCTACTTTAAAAGATTTTGGAACATATCCAATGCTGAGTGAGGAATTAATTATTCTCAACAGCGGTTCTGTTATTACTGGTACTATCTGTTTAAGAAAATGTGTCGGTATAGGATCTAATATACAGGTTGATGAATTTGCAGAAGAGATGAGTGAAATTAGTTCATTCTCTTCAAGAGGAGTAAAGTATTCTAGGTTTGAATCTGACATGGCTAGGTTAACATCTGTATTAATTACATTGTTTGGTTTCAAAGCCTCAATTTTATGCCTGATATTTACAATTTTATTATTAAAAAAGTTCATGAAGTCCTCACTATTGCATGATGTTGTGGAGATTTCTGTAGTGGTCTTATTTCTGGTTAATTTGGCTACTGTATTAAATAAAAATCTAGGATTATTTTTATTTTCTTCTATAAGAGTGGAGAGATACGTTGATCTAGCTACACTAAGAGCTTTCCTATAGTTCAGGATGCTCTCTTTCCATGCTATTTGAAATACCAACAATTTAGTTTGACGCCATTTACGCTCTAATTTCCGAGCGGTCTGTTTTAAAGTGCGCGTGTGATCGTTATACCAGGAGCGAGTTTCTTATCTATAATAATTTTTCTTTTAGCTGGAGCTACATTATCTAAGGTACAACGAAGTGTCGACTCTAAATATTCAGTCGCCTGATCGAGTTCTGTGGGGTCAGACGGTGGCCTAATCGAAGTTGGTAACTCTGGGAGATTACTGATAAAACTCTGTGTGGTAGTTGATGTGAATGTACGTTTAATACGGTAGCGCGGTGCTGTGCGTACATTATCACTGTGACACATTTGAATGGAGACAAGATAGTGATCTGAGATAATTTCAGACAGTGGAATTGTGAATACATTTCTTATAATTAATCCGAAGAATATTACTAAATCTAAAGTGTGACCTGCTTTATGAGTGGGTCCTACTACACACTGATTTACGCCTACGAAATCCAGTATGGACATAAATGCTGTTCTCAGAGGGTCTTCTGGATTCTCAAAATGAATGTTAAAATCTCCAGCAATTAACACTTTGTCTACAGAAACGACCAGGTCTGAGATGAAATCCTCAAATTCACTAAGAAATTCAGAATATGGCCCTGGAGGTCTGTAAATTATAATTAGTGGAATCGACTGAGCTGATTTGATATACTTAAATAGACTTATGTTACTATAGAGAATTTCAAATGAGTTAAATTTGTGTCCGTGTTTTTGTACGATAGACAGATTATCATTATGAATAACTGCGACGCCTCCTCCTCTACCAGTTAACCGAGGCTGGTGTATGTACTGTAGCTGTATCCAGGAGGACTAGCTTCATTTAGAGCTACATACTCATCCTTTAACCCATGTTTCAGTTAAACAGAGTATATCAAACGCCTGATCTGTGATAATTTCATTAACAATAACTGCTTTTGATACGAGAGATCTAATATTTAACAATCCTAGCTTCAGATCAGAGGTGCCGGCTGCGCATTCAGTATGATCGGAGTTTGTGGTCTTTATGTTAATTAGATTATTAAAACAGACTTTGAGTCTTTCTACATTTTTGCTTAGATCGGGGAACAGACACAGTCTCAATATGGTGAACCCTGAGTGACGACTCTATGCAGCTAGCAGATGGTTGGTTTAGCCTGTCTGTCTGCTCCCTGGCCTGGGCTCTGGATTGTCACCGATTAACTAGACCTCTACTGAGACTATGAGCTATACTATTCAATTCAATTCAATTCAATTCAGTTTTATTTGTATAGCGCTTTTAACAATTGACATTGTCTCAAAACAGCTTTACACAATCAAAAGAATTATTTAAGTTTGTATGGAATGTGAATGTGTATGAATCAAAATGTTCAGATATTCCCTGGTGAGCAAGCCCGAGGGCGACAGTGGCAAGGAAAAACTCCCTGAGACGGTAATAGGAAGAAACCTTGAGAGGAACCAGACTCGACAGGGAACCCATCCTCATCTGGGTGAAACAGATAGCAGGAAATGATCTGCATTTATACAGTGTTAGGTTCAGCTATAATAGTTGATGTTAATTGATGTTATAATACTTGATGTAAAATGGAGTCCAGTAGTTATTCGAGACTCAGATAGACTTGTAGAAAGTTCCAGTCCTGAACTATCGAATTGTCAAGTCCTCAGAGAAACAGCTGACCACACCAGTCGAGGCCAGAACCATCTTCTAAGTATAGAGAATCATCCCCAGACACCAGATGCATCCTAAAGAGACACACGGGGCATCCATGCGATGAGACCTCCAACCAGAAACCGGGCACCAGGATGGATCAGACAGGTCCGGAGGGCAGAGGGAGTCTGGATCACTGGCAGCTCAGGAACCACATGTGTAGCTCGACAGAGAGAGAGAGAGAAAGAGTGAAAGGGGGAGACAGCGGGAGAGAGGAAAGAGAAAGAGGGGGAGGAAGAGAAGAGGAGGAGAGATTGCAATTAGGTATGGTCACAGTCACAATGTCTAATGTGAATGTATATTTACTGTAGAGTGCAAGCAGGGACTCCGGCAGGACTAACTATGACAGCATAACTAAAAGGGAGAGCCAGAAGGAAACACAAACATGAGGGCTCCCTGAGATGTAAAGCAAACAATCACCTCACCGTCAACAAACCTGAGTGATCAAATGAGACTGAGGAAGACAGCATCTAAACATACCAGTTCACCATAATACTCTACGTCCATGAGTCCCCCAGATCTGCTCCTTTACCTTATGGCAAATCTATTCATAAAATGCTTGGTTAAATAAATAGGTTTTTAGCCTAGACTTAAACACTGAGACTGTGTCTGAGTCCCGAACACTATTTGGAAGACTATTCCATAATTTTGGGGCTTTGTAAGAAAAAGCTCTGCCCCCAGCTGTAGTTTTCATAATACGCGGTACTGATAAGCAGCTTGCATCCTTTGACCGAAGTAGGCGTGGCGGATCGTAAGACACTAGCAGTTCGCTCAGATACTGCGGCGCGAGACCATTTAATGCCTTATATGTCAAGAGTAGTATTTTAAAATCAATGCGAAATTTCACAGGGAGCCAATGCAGTGAAGATAGGATAGGGGTGATGTGCTCATATCTTCTGGTTCTAGTGAGGACTCTCGCTGCTGCATTTTGGACTAGCTGAAGCTTGTTTATGCACCTAACTGAACAACTACAGGAAATGAGAGCAGCACCTTCCCGAGTGGGATGGACACCGTCCCGCCCTAACAGCCCAGCTTTGCCCTCAAAGGTCTTCCAATTATCTATAAAGCCCACATTATTTTTGGAGCACCACCTGGACATCCTGTCACGAACTAACCGGGATGACCAGAATGATGATCGCGCTATCTGTCACGAACTAACCGGGATGAACAGATAGCCTTAGCAGTTAGCCCTGTAGCGTGAATGGTAAACCCAAACGCGGATAAACACGAGCAGGCAGGATAATCACGCGATTTATTATAAGGACTCTCACACACAATGAGCACAGGAAAGACACAATCTAACCCTAGTCCTATAAATACACACTCAGTCTGAAAAGATAACCAAGAAAGTGAGTACTCACATATACTGGAACGATTCCGAACAGACATGGGATTAACTCAATGACAGAGCGATGTGCGCCGCCATCTTGTTTCCTTTTATGCTTTCAGCTTCGCGACCGCCTTACTTCCGGGTCCTAGTGCCGGTCGCGGCTGAGTGTGCATGACAGTACCCCCCCGTCCAGGACCGACTCCGGACGGTCCAGGGGTGGAGGATACCCGGTGACGGTAGTCCCTAATGAGCCCGGAGTCGAGGATGAAGCGAGCCGGAATCCAGGACCGCTCCTCGGGGCCGTAGCCCTCCCAGTCGACCAGATACTGGGTGCCCCTGCCCCGAGGGCGCGAGTCGAGGATCCGTCGCACGGTGTAGGCGGGACCGCCGTCAATGATTCGGGGAGGAGGAGCAGGGGGGGTGGGTGGAACCATGGGTGAGGTGGTGAATGGTTTCAACTGTGAGGTATGGAAGACGGGGTGGATCCGGAGCGCCGCAGGCAGCTGGAGCCGGTAGGTGACAGGGTTGATCCTGAGTGTTATGCGGTATGGCCCGATGAATCTTGGTGATAATTTTTTGGATTCGGTGTGCAGGTGGAGGTTCCTGGTTGATAGCCACACTTTGTCACCTACGTGGTACAATCGTCCCGGGGGGTGCCGGCGGCGGTGTTGGACCACATAGTTGGCGTTGGTGCGTCGGATGGCGAGGTTGGCTTGGTGCCATAGCCGCCGGCACCGGCGAACCAACTGTTGGGCCGATGGTACGTCAACCTCCGGTTCCTGGTGGGTGAACATTGGAGGCTGGAAACCATAGCACACCTCAAATGGACTCAGGTTGGTGGCTGAGGAGACATGGAGGTTATGGGATAACTCGGCCCACTTGAGGTAGCGGGCCCAGGAGCGCTGGCGGTCCGACACAAAACATCTCAGGTAGCGCTCCAGCTGTTGGTTGGTTCGCTCCGTCTGACCATTCGTCTGAGGGTGGTAGCCGGAAGACAAACTGCAGGACGAATCGATCAGACGGCAGAAGGCCTTCCAGAACCGGGCGGTGAACTGGGGACCTCTGTCCGAGACGATGTCCTTTGGGAACCCATGCAATCGGACTACGTGTTCCAGAATCAGCTCGGCTGTCTCCTTCGCTGACGGGAGTCCGGCGAGGGCCACCAGGTGCACTGCCTTGGAGAAGCGATCCACAATGGTCAGGATGACGTCTCTTCCATCTGAATCCGGCAGGCCCGTGATGAAATCCACGGCAATGTGGGACCAGGGTCGACGGGGAACTGGGAGTGGTTGGAGTTCCCCTGGAGTTGGTTGGTTAATGTCCTTCGCCCTGGCACACATTGGGCACGCCCGAACGAACTCTGTGATTTCCCTCCTCATGGAGGGCCACCAGAAGGCCCGGCCGATGAAGGTGGTGGTTCTCCGGCTTCCCTGGTGTCCTGCGACGGGTGACGAATGGCCCCACTGGAGGACCTCAGTTCGGAGTCGTTCGGGGACGAAGAGCCATCCGGGCGGCACACCTGCCGGTGCTGGGTCCCTGGTCAGTGCCTGGCGGACCCTCGTCTCCAGGTTCCACTGCAGGGGTGCGATGATGCGGGTAGGTGGAAGGACAGGCACGGGGTCCGCCCGGGGCGTCTCTCGCTCGTGTTGCCGGGAGAGGGCGTCAGCCTTGGTGTTCTTCGACCCCGGGCGGTACGAGAGGTGGAAGTTGAATTGTTCGAAGAACAGTGCCCACCGTGCCTGTCGTGGGTTCAACTGCTTCAAACTGCGGATGGTGATCAGGTTTTGGTGGTCCGTCCAGACGATGAATGGCTCACTGGCGCCCTGGAGCCAGTGACGCCACTCCTCCAAAGCCCACTTTATGCCCAGCAGTTCGCGGTCCCCCACACCGTATCGCTGCTGAGTGGGGTTAAATTTTTTGGAGTAGAAGCCACATGGGTGCAGCTTCTGGTCTGGACCTCGTTGGGAGAGAACAGCGCCGGCGCCCACCTCCGACGCGTCCACCTCCACAACGAACGGTTGGCTGGCATCTGGATGAAGCAGGATGGGTGCGGTGGTGAACAGATGACAGAGTCGATGAAAAGCTGAGATGGCGGTAGGGTTGAGTCGAAAGGAACTGTTGGAGAGCCTGGTAAGTGCAGTGAGCGGTGCTGCAACTGTACTGTAGCCCCGGATAAAGCGACGATAAAAGTTCGCAAACCCGAGAAAGCGTTGGAGCTGTTTGAGTGTCCTGGGTAGGGGCCAGTGACATACAACCTCCAGCTTCTGCGGGTCCATGGCCACACCCTGGGGCGAGATGACAAAACCCAGGAACGTGGTGGAGTGCTCGTGAAAAGCACACTTCTCCAGCTTACAGTACAGCTGGTGGGCGAGCAATCTCTTAAGGACAGCTCGAACGTGTTTGGTGTGTTCAGTGGGGGTGCGTGAATAAATTAAAATGTCATCCAGATAGACAAACACCCATCGGCCTAGCATGTCCCTGAGGACATCGTTGATGAAAGCTTGGAAGGCCGAGGGTGCGTTACAGAGACCAAATGGGATGACCAGGCTCTCATAGTGTCCGGTAGGGGTGATGAAGGCTGTCTTCCACTCATCACGCTCTCTGATGCGCACCAAGTTGTAGGCGCTCCGGAGGTCCAACTTAGTGAACATGGTGGCACCAGAGAGGGCGTCCAGGGCTGAGTTGGTGAGAGGCAGCGGGTGACGATTCCGAATGGTGATCTTATTTAGCCCCCGATAGTCGACACATGGACGAAGTTCGCCCCCTTTCTTCTTTACAAAGAAGAACCCCGCGGCAGCCGGCGAGGAGGAGGGCCTGATGGTGCCATTTCGCAGGGTGTTGGTGACATACTCCTCCATAGCCTGGGTCTCGTTGGTAGAGAGGGAGTAGAGATGGCCGCGGGGGGGGCTGGAGCCTGGCTGGAGCTCAATGGCTAGGTCGTAGGGTCGGTGAGGTGGAAGGTGGCTGGCCCGGCGTTTACAGAACACTTCAGCCAGGTCTCGATATGGTGGAGGAATGGCGTGGATGTCGACGTCGGGGGCCTCGGACTCCCTGGAACACGTCCCAGCCTGGGCCTGTAGGCATAAGTCGGTACAGGTCGGCCCCCATTGAAGGATCCGGTTCTGAGACCAGGAGATGAGTGGGTCGTGCTGTAAGAGCCAGGGATAGCCGAGGATGATGGGTGGAGATGATATGGGTGTGAGGTGAAATTGTATGGACTCCTGATGTTGGCCGAGGACGAGAGTGATGGGTAGAGTCTGCTGGGTGATGGGGCTGGATGAGAGGGGCCGCCCGTCGACTGAGATGATTCTCATTGGCTGGGATAACGCCTCAATCTTTACCCCCAATCCTCTGGCGTATGTTGAGTCAATGAAGTTACCCGCGGCACCGGAATCGATGAACGCGGCACTTCTGACCCGTTTGTGGCCAAGGTGGAGGGTTACCTGAACCGTGAGTCGAGTGGCGGTGTGATCGGTGGTGGCGGAGAGGTGTATGGTACCCGGGGAGTCTCTCCTATCTCTCACCGGGTCTGGGCGTTTCCCGGACGAGACGGGCAGGTGGCTCGGTGGTGCGCTGCTGAGCCGCAATAGGCGCACAGTCCCTCGCGGTAACGTCTCTGGCGTTCCGCCACGGTCAGGGAGGCGCGCCCTAGTTGCATGGGTTCCCCGGCTCCGGTGTCAACCACGGCAGGGGGTGGAGATCCGACACGTCCAGGAAAAGCTGTGGTGACGGTGGGTGGTGGTCTTGGTGCAGTGTGGGTATAAGTGGATGGTGGCGACAGGGTTCGAGGTGCTGGCTTCGGACGAGAGAGGAGGCGCTGATCGACCCGGAGGACTAGCTGGATTAGCCCTTCCAGTGTGGCTGGGAGCTCTCGTCCGGCTAGCTCGTCTTTGATACGATTAGCCAGCCCCTCGAAGTAGGACGTCCGGAGAGCTGCGTCTCCCCAGGAGGTCTGGATAGCGAGGGTCCGGAACTCGGCGGTATATCTACTCACGGACAGTCCTCCCTGTCGCAGGTGGTAGAGCTTTGTGTCGGTCTCCACCTCGCCCGCGGGATGTTCAAATGTTAGCTTGAGCTGACGGGTGAATTCATTATATGAGTGCGCAGTGTCTGTGTCAGCGCGCAAGACTGCCGTGGCCCACTCTGCTGCCTGCCCTGATAGCAACGAGACGAGGAGTGCAATGCGCAGCCGGTCGGTGGAGTACTTGGTGGCATTGAACTCAAACACCAGTTCCAGCGATGTTAAAAACACACTGCATTTCCCATCCGTGCCATCCCATTTATCTGGAAGAGCTAGAAAAACGTCAGAAGGGGGGGGGGGATGGTGCGGTGCCGCGACCGACGCGGCGGGCGGACCGCTAGCCAACCCACTAACCGCCGCCCGAAGGCCCGCGTTCTCCTGCCTAAGCTCCGCGACCTCGCGGCGCAAGGCCGCGGTGTCTCGGACACTCCGGCGCAGAGAATCGAGCTCCGCGGTTAGCGCATTAATGAGCAAAGCATGCTGGTCAACCACACCGCGAAGGCGGGCGTAATCCGCTGGGTTTACTGCTGGCTCTGTCATTCTGTCACGAACTAACCGGGATGACCAGAATGATGATCGCGCTATCTGTCACGAACTAACCGGGATGAACAGATAGCCTTAGCAGTTAGCCCTGTAGCGTGAATGGTAAACCCAAACGCGGATAAACACGAGCAGGCAGGATAATCACGCGATTTATTATAAGGACTCTCACACACAATGAGCACAGGAAAGACACAATCTAACCCTAGTCCTATAAATACACACTCAGTCTGAAAAGATAACCAAGAAAGTGAGTACTCACATATACTGGAACGATTCCGAACAGACATGGGATTAACTCAATGACAGAGCGATGTGCGCCGCCATCTTGTTTCCTTTTATGCTTTCAGCTTCGCGACCGCCTTACTTCCGGGTCCTAGTGCCGGTCGCGGCTGAGTGTGCATGACACATCCAGCGGTTCAGCGACCATAACCTGCTGTAAGCTATGTCGCCACGTCTCATTGGGATGGGACCAGAGCATATTACTTCATCGGACATCGCCTTCGCTAATTTAAACACCTCTGTAAAGTTACTCTTACTAACCTCTGACTGACGAAGGCGTATATCGTTAGCTCCAGCATGTACCACTATCTTAGAGAACCTGTGCTGTCCTAGAGCCCTAAGATTACCTGCTATGTCCGGTGCTCTGGCTCCCGGGATACACCTAACCACTGCCGCTGGCGTCCCTAAAGGTCTAGCTAATGTCACATGTCTCAGTATAGAGTCTCCTATAACCAGAGCTCTTTCAGGTTTCTCAGCAGGTGCATCACTGAGGAGAGCAAACCTGTTGGACACGTGAGGCGCAGAGGAGGTGTGCTCCGGTGGGCTAGCCTTAGCGTTAGCTTTGGCTGAACGAGTATGCCGCCGAGTCGTCACCCACTCGCCCCGCTGTGAGGGCTCTAATGCCGGAGTCGGGGGCTGATTATCTCCGTCTGTGGCACCCAGACTGTCCGCTACAGGAATAACGCTGCTCTCACACTGTCTAGCACTCTCTAAAGTCTGGATGCGCTCCTCTAACGCTGATATCTTCTCCGTCAGAGTGCTCACTAACACACACCTATCACAAATAAAATTATCACTAATGACGGAGGAAGAATGTCTAAACATCCTGCACTCTACACACTGAACAAGCTGAATGGTAGACATGATAACGTACCTCTGTGTCGAAGTTTTAGTTGTTTGGAGATGAATTCTGTTTGTTGTTCTTAGACGAGGAAAATCGCGCGTTCTCCAAAAATTGCAGAAAAAAGGCGAAGCCGAATAGTATGGAGATGTAAAAGGTAGTTGCTATTAATATTGTTATTGTATAAAGCGATGTAATTTAAACGCTGATACAAACGCGAAACTTTCGCGGCAACGATACGAAAACAGGAAGCTACGTCACCAACAGGAAGTATCTTCTATTATGAAAAGATAAGTGTCATATCAAATGACACTTGACTGAGCCCAATCGAAATTAGGGTTATGGGCGCTAAGCCAGGGGAGACCTAGCACGACGGAATGATCAGACTGAGGTAGAACGAAGAATTGTAGCTCCTCAGTGTGATCGGGGAAAGTTAACCGCAGTGGCGCTGTGATTAATTTAATAGGCGATTGTTCTAACTCACGGCCATCTAGAGCTTTAACTGGTATCGGTTGTGGAAGCTTCGACATGGGAAACCAAAGCAGAGGAGATGAAGTTCCCAGCCGCCCCGGAATCTACTAAAGGGAAAACAGATACAACAGAATTAATAAAGGACAGTTGTGCTTTTAAGCAAAAAGAATGATGCGTGCGGGGCGGTGTGTGTGACGTTACTTTGAGTAACGGGCAGTCCTTGATCAGGTGCCCCCCCCCCCCCCCACAGTACAGACACAGGCCCGCTGCGATGCGCCTTCTTCTCTCCGTGACCGGGAGGCGGGAAGTGCTCATGTCCATGGGCTCGAGCCGAGCTGTTTCTCCCGCATCGCGAGGAGGTTTTCGGTGCATGTCGTAGGGGCGAGGTGGTACCGCCCTGGCGGATGGTCGCTGGCGCTGGCTGCGAAGATGCTGGTCGAGCTTGATGGCCAGGCTGATGGTTTCATCCAGCGAGAGGTTGGTGTCCCGGCACGCCAGCTCGAGCTGGATCTCTGGCTGGAGTCCATCGCGGAACCGAGCAAGTAGACTCAGCTCACACCAGCCACTCTCCGCAGCCATGACCCGGAATTTGATGGCGTAATCCGCCACCGAGAGGCTCCCTTGCCTCAGCCGCATGAGACGTTGTTCCCCGGAACGCCCCTGGTCAGGATGATCAAACACCGCCTTCATTGCCTCCGTGAATCGACGGTACCTGGACGTGAGCTCCTCGCCTTCGCTCCAAATGGCCGCTGCCAAATCCATGGCCGGACTTGTGAGCTGCTGGATTACGAAGCGGATTCGCTGGGTGTCCGTCATGTCGGGGTAATCCGACAGGTAAAGCTCACAGGCCAGAAAAAATCGCTTACACCCCTCCGGATCGCCGGCATATATTTCCGGTGGGGTGTTGCGCGAGGTGGTGAGGGTGTGGAGCGTCGCAGTGCCCCAGCAGGTGCTGAGGGGTCCGGGAAGGCCAGATGTTTCACACTGTGGGCCAGGTCGCTCACCGTTCGTGCGAGCCCTTCGATCTCCCGCTGTTGCTTCTCGATGTATCGCATAGGATTTTCTTCCTCTGGCAGGGGAACACCTGCTGCGTCCTGATGGGTTCGTCCATCTGTCATGTTTCTTCTCAAAAGGGGCGGACGCAAGTGCAGGTGAAAAATGATAATAGTCTTTATTTAACCAAAAAACCCAAAACAGAAGTCCTAGAAATAAATCCACACTCAATGTCCTTTCGTGCTCACACCAGTGTCGTGTCCCGGGGTTGTGACCCCTGTCCTCTCTCTCGAATCAGTCCTGGAAACATAAGCAGGCTTTGTCAATGTAAAGTGTTTCACAACGCTCACACTAGTAGCATTCACGACGGTGGACGAATAGGTGGCTCCGGGGTCGGCTGGTTTAAATAGGAACACACAAAAGGCAGACACAGGTGAGACTACTTACGGGTAATCATGACTGACATATACACACAGACACACTAGGGGGAGACAAAAGCGGCGGCTCAGTAGTCCGGAGAACCGGATCTTCTTCCCTGAGGCCGTGGTGGTCCAGATGTTACACATTTAGACAGAGGTGGAAAGAGTAATAAAATGTTGTACTCAAGTACAAGTACTGTTACTTCAGTGAAATTTTACTTAAGTACAAGTAAAGTTACCATTATAAAAATCTACTCAAGTAAAAGTAAAAAGTAGCTCATTAAAAAATTTACTCAGAGTAAAAGTTACCGAGTTACTTTAATTTTTTTTTTAACAGCGGGGGTGGGATGAGGCATTCTAGCATAGTTCAAAAAAGATGAGCAGATATAAATCTCAATCTAGTTGTTTTTAACTGAAGGAACACCTTTGCATGATAAAGCTGTTGTCTTTCTTGTGCTTGAAAATCAAAGTGGTCACTTAAATATGGTGTTACGTCCCAGTCTAGGGTCATACAGCAAAAGAATGGTTCAGGGTTCTATTTATAATATATATAACTGTATGGAAATGGTGGTATATGGCAGAAAGAACTAGATCCAATAATTAACTGATGAAATAATGAGGTTTGTATACACACACACACATACACACACACACAACAGGAGGAGGAAGATCATATTGAGGATGGACCCAGGCCAAAATAATAAACAAAATGGTATTTATATTTAGTAGCTAGATTACCTGCAAAAAAAAAAAAAAAACACAAACAAAAATACAGGTACCTTCCCGGACTCCCTAAACCAAAAACAGTGAAATTATCTACAAAGATATACAAAGACCAACCAAACCAAATGGACAAAGCAATAATCAAAGTCAATTGGAGGCAAAAAGTCAAACCGGAATACACAACCAAATATCAAAACGCCAAAATCACAACCTCTTTCATCTTTCCCGCGTCTCTCTCCGGTTTATAGATGGTCGCGCTAGTCAATGACGTCACTCTAAAGGCGGAAGCGACCGTGTGGAAGGTCAGGTAGCTGCCGATGTCAGAAAACCTGGAGTGGAGTCTGGAGCGCCGCGTGTGTCTATCATGTCCTGGTCGCGCGGCGCTCCAGACTCCACTCCAGGTTTTCTGACATCGGCAGCTACCTGACCTTCGCAACGGAGCATTTATACAAAGCATAATATTTGTATTATTTTTGCATTTTCATTAATTTTTTTTACTCAGTAGCGAATATGATTTAAAATGTAGCGAATTACAATACTTCAAACAAAACGTACTTAAGTAAAAGTAAAATTACAGATTTTTAAAACTACTTTAAAAAGTAGAAATACACAAAAAAGCTACTCAATTACAGTAACGCGAGCAAATGTAATTCGTTACTTTCCACCTCTGCATTTAGAGCTTCAGAAATCACCTATTTAAAGCACCTCAGATTGGAATGCTTATGAAGGTTTTACAGGGCAGAAGTAGCAGACACATTTCAATATCAACTGTTCAAAGGAGATTATTTCATTTTTTTTTCATGTCTTTATCATTATTTTGGTTTTGTTTTTGTTTTGTTTATGCTACTGATTTAACGTAAGAGCCATACAAATGTTAAAAAAGGCATGGCATATACAGTGGTGTGAAAAACTATTTGCCCCCTTCCTGATTTCTTATTCTTTTGCATGTTTGTCACACTTAAATGTTTCTGCTCATCAAAAACCGTTAACTATTAGTCAAAGATAACATAATTGAACACAAAATGCCGTTTTTAAATGAAGGTTTACGTTATTAAGGGAGAAAAAAAACTCCAAATCTACATGGCCCTGTGTGAAAAAGTGATTGCCCCCCTTGTTAAAAATAACTTAACTGTGGTTTATCACGCCTGAGTTCAATTTCTGTAGTCACCCCCAGGCCTGATTACTGCCACACCTGTTTCAATCAAGAAATCACTTAAATAGGAGCTACCTGACACAGAGAAGTAGACCAAAAGCACCTCAAAAGCTAGACATCATGCCAAGAGCCAAAGAAATTCAGGAACAAATGAGAACAAAAGTAATTGAGATCTATCAGTCTGGTAAAGGTTATAAAGCCATTTCTAAAGCTTTGGGACTCCAGCGAACCACAGTGAGAGCCACTATCCACAAATGGCAAAAACATGGAACAGTGGTGAACCTTCACAGGAGTGGCCGGCCGACCAAAATTACCCCAAGAGCGCAGAGACAACTCATCCGAGAGGCCACAAAAGACCCCAGGACAACATCTAAAGAACTGCAGGCCTCACTTCCCTCAATTAAGGTCCGTGTTCATGACTCCACCATAAGAAAGAGACTGGGCAAAAACGGCCTGCATTTCCAAGGCGCAAACCACTTTTAAGCAAAAAGAACATTAAGGCTCGTCTCAATTTTTCTAAAAAACATCTCAATGATTGCCAAGGGAAAATACCTTGTGGACCGACGAGACAAAAGTTGAACTTTTTGGAAGGTGCGTGTCCCGTTACATCTGGCGTAAAAGTAACACAGCATTTCAGTAAACAAGAACATCATAGCAACAGTAAAATATGGTGGTGGTAGTGTGATGGTCTGGGGTTGTTTTGCTGCTTCAGGACCTGGAAGGCTTGCTGTGATAGAGGGAACCATGAATTCTACTGTATACCAAAAAATCCTGAAGGAGAATGTCCGGCCATCTGTTCGTCAACTCAAGCTGAAGCGATCTTGGGTGCTGCAGCAGGACAATGACCCAAAACACACCAGCAAATCCACCTCTGAATGGCTGAAGAAAAAGAAAATGAAGACTTTGGAGTGGCCTAGTCAAAGTCCTGACCTCAATCCTATTGAGATGTTGTGGCATGACCTTAAAAAGGCGGTTCATGCTAGAAAACCCTCAAATAAAGCTGAATTGCAACAATTCTGCAAAGATGAGTGGGCCAAAATTCCTCCAGAGTGCTGTAAAAGACTCATTGCAAGTTATCGCAAACGCTTGATTGCAGTTATTGCTGCTAAGGGTGGCCCAACCAGTTATTAGGTTCAGGGGGCAATTACTTTTTCACACAGGGCCATGTAGGTTTGGATTTTTTTTTTCTCCCTAAATAATAAAACCCCTCATTTAAAAACTGCATTTTGTGTTTACTTGTGTTATCTTTGACTAATAGTTAAATGTGTTTGATGATCAGAAACATTTTGTGGGACAAACATGCAAAAGAATAAGAAATCAGGAGGGGGGCAAATAGTTTTTCACACCTCTGTATTTTTTTGTCTTAGCTAGTCAGCTAATTCGATGTCTAAGTTAACTAGTTAGTTTTGCTGTGTGTATCACCTTTGTCCTGGAGGAACGTTGTTTTATTTCAATATGTATTGAACTGTATATGGTAGAAATTACTATAAAACCCTACTTCAATTAAATTTTCTTGACTTGACACATTATCTGTATTTTATTTGTGCATAATTCTGTAGTACGTTTTCCAAGCTACTGTAGGCTCTGAAACCACATGAGCAAACTTATAAGGAAATCAAATCTAAGGACTGCAAAATGTTGCCTTATTTCATGGTTTGGGTCGAGTGTTCTGTTATGACTCCTATGTTGAAATTTTTTTCAACACCCAAAAGCATTCACATAAAAATTATTTTACCTGAGGCAAGCACACTGAGACCGAGCATGGGAGACGATCAGTCACAATCCTTTATGGGAGAGAGAAGAACCATTGGCTCAGGCCACTGACTCAACAGAAAAAGTTTATACAGTACGTACTGCTCGTAGTGCAAAACCTTGCTCGTTTATCAAGTAAAAATTTCTAAACAACTTTTGCTCATCTCGCAAAACACTGACAAACTAAGTTACTCGCAATCCAAGGTCTTCTAGTATGTAAAATGTAACAGTGTTGTCTCTGTGCCATTAAATCGCATGGGGAATACTGGACGCCATTTTGTCTCAGAGCTGTTTTCCGTTGTATTGGTCTATGAACACCAATAGCTTTTTCCAAAAATAGGATTATCCACCATCAAGACAGCGTTACAGGACGACCATTTTCTATCATTATGCTTCCAGCCCATTAATTTCTCCCACACAGACACACATACAGTACAATATACCGTACTTTGGACATTTTATACATTCACTTACACTAAAAATATTGTATATAATACAATATAATTATTTAATGAATACATTCAAGAGCAATTTTTCAGGGTAATTTTTCCCAAGTGCAGGATTATAATGATTTAAATGTTTTATTGAATAAGTTTGAGGTCTGCTGAATGAAGAATCATACAAGAGAGTTTTATTGGTTTAAGAAGTTTTTATTTAGTTTGAACAACATAAGGTGTTGTCGTAAGTGGGCTGGAGCAGATTTAATTGCATACAGACATACAGACAGTTTTCATTAACAAAGTTTTACATCAGGTTTGCTGAATGAAGAATGAAGAGAGTTGGTCCAGGAAGGCTATATTTAAACAATCTGAGGTGTTATATGTTGTTGCCTTATCGTAAGAGGGCTAGAGGAGATTTAATTGCTGGCCATTGTCTCAGAAATCCAGTCGGTGAAAATGCAAACCTGCAGTACAAGTAGAAGATTGTTTAAATAAAAGAAACATTTAATATACAAAATGTACATGATGACGATCACACGTCAACAACAGTACTTGATGTTACCTTGGCATAGACACCAGGACGATTTTTCTCAGCACAGCCATAACCCCAAGACACAATACCCTGCAGCTCATTGTTGCACACAACAGGGCCACCGGAGTCTCCCTGAAGGGATCAAAATATATTGTTTATAAGGACTTTAAATATAAAGATGATGTTCTTTGCTTGTTGTAAAAGAGATGTGTGATTATCTAATTTTACCTGGCATGAGTCCTTGCCTCCCTCCAGGTACCCAGCGCAGAACATGGCATCAGTAATCATACCAGGGTAAGAGTTATTACAGTCCCTCTCAGAGAGAATGGGGACCTCCAGACACTGCAGCTTGTTGCTGTCAGCAGCTGCAAGAAGGTTTTAAACAATGAGGAAACATAGTCACCTAGGGTTATCATATTTGCAATCCATGCACAAATCATACTGTATGTGTTTCTGGAAAGAAAACATTTTTGGGAAAATTGCCTTTGGGAGTGAAATCCTGTGAGTATTTTAATACTTCCATACAATGTTGTCACATCTTGATGCATTTAGGCATAAAACTCCTACTCGTTATAACATCTTTATTTTAAAATATTTGCCATATTTTCACAAATACATTGACTAGGATTAATGATAGAAATCTGTACTCACTGGAGCTCATGGTGTTTCCCCATCCAGAGACTGTGCACTTGGTACCCGCAGGGGGGCAACTCCTGGGCAGTGCCACAGGCTGCACATAGCCATTCAGACTGGCAGGTTGATTCAGCTTGATGAGCATGATGTCATTGTCAATGTTCCAGGAGTCATAGTTGGGATGGCGGATGACTTTTGCGGAGGAAATGAACTGCTCTGTGCCCTCATTAATCTGGATGTGGTGTTCACCCAAACGAACCTCCAGACGACTACAGATGGAGTGGAAATGGTTTATATGGTGTCTTTTCCATATTGAACTAATTATTAATCACTAAATAATAACTTACGATTTGTAGCAGTGAGCAGCAGACACAACCCAGTTCTGATTGATCAGAGAACCACCACAGAAGTGATAGCCGACGTTCAGAGACACTTGCCAGGGCTGGGAGTTGGGTTTGCACTCTTTCCCACCAACAATCTTGTCATCATCCAGAGCAACTGCATACAAATAAAACAAATGTAAAGAAACAACACTCCTTATCAGAAAACATTTAGTATAGTTTCCTGTCAGATTATACTGTTCTAGAGTCTGTAAAAGATGTTTGTACTTACAACAAGCTCCCACAAGCAAAAGCAGCACCAGAGACCTCATGATGGCTGTTGATCACCTATGATGGGGATCTTACTTCACTCTCCTATTTATGTGAACCAGCAGTGACATATGGACCAATCAACATTTGGTACCTAAAGATAATCTAATGTCTGATAAGCTACAGTAAATGAATGACTTAGTTTGTTCCAAAAATAAATGGGACAAACAGTTTTAAACACTTTTTAAAACAGTTTCACTAATTTGTCATTCATAAATTGTTGTTCCAAATAGTTTAAACTTGTTGTTTACTTGGTTCATTTTGTAACTATATTTACATGGCCAACATGTAACTGTTCCACACAGTGAAAATATGTGGCGATCAAGGACATTAAAATCACATATAATTTATAATTGTAGTTTCTGTTCTACCGGAAAGATCAATTGGCTGGGATATACAAGTTTTATTATAAAGATAAGTTAAATGGAGAATTATGGAGAATAAAATGCAGAATTATGGGGTTTAATTAGAATGAAATATGAATTAATTATGTTTAGAATTGAGTACAAATGGTTGTTTTGTATGTTTTAAAGCTTTGCCATTATATATGTTAAATAATATTATACGTTCATAAATAGTTTTCCCCCCGTTCATTTATTTTCCAGTTTTTAGTAATCCTGGATCTTTAACTTGGAACATGTTTTCCTCGTGTCATGTGTCAGTATCTTAACAGCTGCAGTTTTCAAACATACTCTCACACTTCCTGAAATAAACATTATAGCTATGATTTCAAGCCTAATTACAAATTAAGTTGTGAATTATTTAAGATATATTTGACCTGGCATGAAAATCAAAATGAGTTTAGGAAATTTAATGAGCAGTCTAGCATACTGTATCTTATTTACTGTATGAACATAACTGTAGATTTATTGTATTTATTACATGTCTATTTACATTTAAAAAGGGTTCTAGGAAACATGTGATAGCTGTGGACTGCATGTTTCATAACCCCTTTATTAACTGCCAATTTTTGCTACAATAATGTGGTTGACTAGATTTTAGATCTTAGTGGAAAAGGCTCATACTGTACATTCTCTCTTGGTTCTTTGGTTGTTCTTGGCCCCTGATCAGATGGCTGGGAGTTCAAATCTTTTCACCACCAAACTGTCACAATTGGACCACTAAGCAAGACCTCCAACTACTCCATGAGTACAAATAATATTCTAGTCAACCTCAGGCACTTTGCCCATTGGGGGCAGGGCAATCTATGAGATATCTTGTACTAAGGATCCCAATGGGTGCCAAGCAAATATACCCTCCCTTACCAGTTAAGACACAGTTCAGGTACAGGTACAGTTCAACCAAGCCTCAAATGAACATGCACCACCAACACAGATATGAAGCTTTTATTAGGATTACAGCACAACAAAGTTCATGTTAAACTTTGTACCACAGATGAAGTGTTCAAAGCATTAAGAATCTCTAGAAAAGCTATGTCTTTTTTTCTACTGTTATTCTTGTGTCAGGGTTGTGCCAAAAGTCACAGAACTTCAAAATCCATTAGCCACTGCATATCACATGACCAAGTCACATGTTGTCATATTGAATCATGTTGTGGTATAATGGGCACTAGTATTTAAGTCCTCTCTTGTGTATGACTCTTTGTAAAGCTTTTGTCACTCCTGTCAGTTGTTGATATACAGTGGTGTGAAAAACTATTTGCCCCCCCTCCTGATTTCTTATTCTTTTGCATGTTTGTCACACAAAATGTTTCTGATCATCAAACACATTTAACTATTAGTCAAAGATAACACAAGTAAACACAAAATGCAGTTTTTAAATGAGGGGTTTTATTATTTAGGGAGAAAAAAAATCCAAACCTACATGGCCCTGTGTGAAAAAGTAATTGCCCCCTGAACCTAATAACTGGTTGGGCCACCCTTAGCAGCAATAACTGCAATCAAGCGTTTGCGATAACTTGCAATGAGTCTTTTACAGCGCTCTGGAGGAATTTTGGCCCACTCATCTTTGCAGAATTGTTGCAATTCAGCTTTATTTGAGGGTTTTCTAGCATGAACCGCCTTTTTAAGGTCATGCCACAACATCTCAATAGGATTCAGGTCAGGACTTTGACTAGGCCACTCCAAAGTCTTCATTTTGTTTTTCTTCAGCCATTCAGAGGTGGATTTGCTGGTGTGTTTTGGGTCATTGTCCTGCTGCAGCACCCAAGATCGCTTCAGCTTGAGTTGACAAACAGATGGCCGGACATTCTCCTTCAGGATTTTTTGGTATACAGTAGAATTCATGGTTCCCTCTATCACATCAAGCCTTCCAGGTCCTGAAGCAGCAAGACAACCCCAGACCATCACACTACCACCACCATATTTTACTGTTGGTATGATGTTCTTTTTCTGAAATGCTGTGTTACTTTTACGCCAGATGTAACGGGACACGCACCTTCCAAAAAGTTCAACTTTTGTCTCGTCGGTCCACAAGGTATTTTCCCAAAAGTCTTGGCAATCATTGAGATGTTTTTTAGCAAAATTGAGACGAGCCTTAATGTTCTTTTTGCTTAAAAGTGGTTTGCGCCTTGGAAATGCAGGCCGTTTTTGCCCAGTCTCTTTCTTATGGTGGAGTCATGAACACGGACCTTAATTGAGGCAAGTGAGGCCTGCAGTTCTCTAGATGTTGTCCTGGGGTCTTTTGTGGCCTCTCGGATGAGTTGTCTCTGCGCTCTTGAGGTAATTTTGGTCGGCCGGCCACTCCTGGGATTCACCACTGTGGTTTGCTGGAGTCCCAAAGCTTTAGAAATGGCTTTATAACCTTTACCAGACTGATAGATCTCAATTACTTTTGTTCTCATTTGTTCCTGAATTTCTTTGGCTCTTGGCATGACGTCTAGCTTTTGAGGTGCTTTTGGTCTACTTCTCTGTGTCAGGTAGCTCCTATTTAAGTGATTTCTTTATTGAAACAGGTGTGGCAGTAATCAGGCCTGGGGGTGACTACAGAAATTGAACTCAGGTGTGATAAACCACAGTTAAGTTATTTTTAACAACTGGGGCAATCACTTTTTCACACAGGGCCATGTAGATTTGGAGTTTTTTTTCTCCCTTAATAACGTAAACCTTCATTTAAAATTGCATTTTGTGTTCAATTATGTTATCTTTGACTAATAGTTAACGATTTTTGATGAGCAGAAACATTTAAGTGTGACAAACATGCAAAAGAATAAGAAATCAGGAAGGGGGCAAATAGTTTTTCACACCACTGTAGTTAACATCATAAATTAACAAAACTATATAAGTACTAAACAAAAGACAACAAAAAACCACAACATTGCATTTGTCTTTTTGCAAATGCAAATGTCAAGACAACACAAGTCAAAAGTGTCCTACTGGTCTAAAGTGGAAATAATAATCTAAATTTAATCTAACTGTTTAAAACGTACTCAACTATTAAAAAAGGGCAAAACCTTTACTTGATGAAATTGCTGTTAATATAATAGTTTAGATGTGAAAAAGTGTTTTTTTTAATGTAACCACAATTTAATTAATTAAAATTTTCATTGAAACAATTAGAACATGATTTATAAATTCAAAGCATTTACATAATTTTGCCTGAGAGCATCATTTAATCTCTCTACATTTTCAGATTAAATGGTGTTGGATCAGAATATGATCAGAATTAGACTCTTTTGTTATCCAAACAGTAAATGGAGTTTGTCTTGGTGCTAGAAACCTACACAATATACATTATGCAATATATTCCTCCTCTTGGTGGCACGGTGGCTTACTGGTTAGCACAGCCTTCGTCAGTCAGAGGTTAGTAAGAATAACTTTACAGAGGTGTTTAAATTAGCGAAGGCGATGTCCGATGAAGTAATATGCTCTGGTCCCATCCCAATGAGACGTGGTGACATAGCTTACAGCAGGTTATGGTCACTGAGCCGCTGGATGTCCAGGTGGTGCTCCAAAAATAATGTGGGCTTTATAGATAATTGGAAGACCTTTGAGGGCAAAGCTGGCCTGTTAGGGCGGGACGGTGTCCATCCCACTCGGGAAGGTGCTGCTCTCATTTTCTGTAGTATAGCTCATAGTCTCAGTAGAGGTCTAGTTAATCGGTGACAATCCAGAGCCCAGGCCAGGGAGCAGACAGACAGGCTAAACCAACCGTCTGCTAGCTGCATAGAGTCGTCACTCAGGGTTCACCATATTGAGACTGTGTCTGTTCCCCGATCTAAGCAAAAATGTAGAAAGACTCAGAAAGTCGTACAAAAACACGGACACAAATTTAACTCATTTGAAATTCTCTATAGTAACATAAGTATACTTAAGTATATTAAGTCAGCTCAGTCGATTCCACTAATTATAATTTACAGACCTCCAGGGCCGTATTCTGAATTTCTTAGTGAATTTGCAGATTTCATCTCAGACCTGGTCGTTTCTGTAGACAAAGTGTTAATTGCTGGAGATTTTAACATTCATTTTGAGAATCCAGAAGACCCTCTGAGAACAGCATTTACAGTATGTCCATACTGGACTCCGTAGGCGTAAATCAGTGTGTAGTAGGACCCACTCATAAAGCAGGTCACACTTTAGATTTAGTAATATTCTTCGGATTAATTATAAGAAATGTATTCACAATTCCACTGTCTGAAATTATCTCAGATCACTATCTTGTCTCCATTCAAGTGTGTCACAGTGATACAGTAATGTACGCACAGCACCGCGCTACCGTATTAAACGTACATTCACATCAACTACCACACAGAGTTTTATCAGTAATCTCTGTTTTACCAACAGAGTTACCAACTTCGATTAGGCCACCGTCTGACCCCACAGAACTCGATCAGGCGACTGAATATTTAGAGTCGACACTTCGTTGTACCTTAGATAATGTAGCTCCAGCTAAAAGAAAAATTATTAGAGATAAGAAACTCTCTCCCTGGTATAACGATCACACGCGCACTGTAAAACAGACTGCTCGGAAATTAGAGCGTAAATGGCGTCAAACTAAATTGTTGGTATTTCAAATAGCATGGAAAGAGAGCATCCTGAATTATAGGAAAGCTCTTAGTGTAGCTAGATCAACGTATCTCTCCACTCTTATAGAAGAAAATAAAAATAATCCTAGATTTTTATTTAATACCGTAGCCAAATTAACCAGAAATAAGACCACTACAGAAATCTCCACAACAACATCATGCAATAGCGAAGACTTCATGAACTTTTTTAATAATAAAATTGTAAATATCAGGCATAAAATTGAGGCTTTGAAACCGAACAATGTAATTGATACAGATGTTAACCTAGCCATGTCAGATTCAAACCTAGAATACTTTACTCCCCTTGAAGAGAATGAACTAATTTCACTCATCTCTTCTGCAAATTCATCAACCTGTATATTAGATCCTATACCGACACATTTTCTTAAACAGATAGTACCAGTAATAACAGAACCGCTGTTGAGAATAATTAATTCCTCACTCAGCATTGGTTATGTTCCAAAATCTTTTAAAGTAGCAGTTATCAAACCAATAATTAAGAAACCTGACCTCGACCCCTGTCAGCTGTCCAATTACAGGCCAATATCAAACCTCCCCTTTATCTCTAAGATTCTGGAAAAGATAGTAGCGGAGCAGCTATGCTCATATCTACATAGAAATGGCATACATTAACTGTATCAGTCAGGATTTACAGTAGGCCTCACCACAGCACAGAAACAGCACTCGTTAAAGTAGTAAATGACCTCCTATTGGCCTCTGATCAGGGTTGTGTAACTATGCTTGTATTACTCGACGTCAGTGCAGCTTTTGACACTATTGATCATGCTATTCTTCTTCACAGATTAGAAAATGTAGTAGGAATTAAGGGTACAGCCCTCTCCTGGCTCAGATCCTATTTGACCGATCGTTATCAGTATGTAGACTTAAATGGTGATTATTCTGCATGTTCTCTAGTGGAGTTTGGCGTTCCGCAGGGATCAGTTTTAGGCCCACTGCTTTTTTCCCTTTACATGCTTCCTCTGGGCAACATAATCCGTAAGCATGGTATTAGTTTTCATTGTTATGCTGACGACACACAGCTATACGTCTCAACAAAACCTGATGAGAAAAACCATCTTACTAAAGTTGAGCAATGTGTGCAGGACATAAGAAATTGGATGCTAATTAACTTCCTTCTGCTTAATCCGGATAAGACAGAAGTTCTAGTCATAGGACCGCATACAGCTAGAAGTAAAATCTTAGATCACACCATAACTTTAGATGGCCTTTCTGTTCCGTCAAGTGCAACAGTAAAAGACCTCGGCGTGATTATAGATTCCAGCCTTTCATTTGAAGCTCATGTAGATAATATCACCATGATAGCATTCTTTCACCTCAGAAATATTGCCAAAATAAGAAATATATTGTCGCTAAACGATGCAGAAAAACTAGTTCATGCTTTTATCACTTCTAGGTTGGACTATTGTAATGCCTTACTGTCTGGCTGTTCAGTTAAGTGCATAAACAAGCTTCAGCTAGTCCAGAATGCAGCAGCGAGAGTCCTCACTAGAACCAGAAGATATGAGCACATCACCCCTATCCTATCTTCACTGCATTGGCTCCCTGTGAAATTTCGCATTGATTTTAAAATACTACTATTGACATATAAGGCATTAAATGGTCTCGCGCCGCAGTATCTGAGCGAACTGCTAGTGTCTTACGATCCGCCACGCCTACTTCGGTCAAAGGATGCAGGCTGCTTATCAGTACCGCGTATTATGAAAACTACAGCTGGGGGCAGAGCTTTTTCTTACAAAGCCCCAAAATTATGGAATAGTCTTCCAAATAGTGTTCGGGACTCAGACACAGTCTCAGTGTTTTTGTCTAGGCTCAAAACCTATTTATTTAGCCAAGCATTTTTATAAATAGATTTGCCATAAGGTAAAGGAGCAGATCTGGGGGACTCATGGACGTAGAGTATTATGGTGAACTGGTATGTTTAGATGCTGTCTTCCTCAGTCTCATTTGATCACTCAGGTTTGTTGACGGTGAGGTGATTGTTTGCTTTACATCTCAGGGAGCCCTCATGTTTGTGTTTCCTTCTGGCTCTCCCTTTTAGTTATGCTGTCATAGTTAGTCCTGCCGGAGTCCCTGCTTGCACTCTACAGTAAATATACATTCACATTAGACATTGTGACTGTGACCATACCTAATTGCAATCTCTCCTCCTCTTCTCTTCCTCCCCCTCTTTCTCTTTCCTCTCTCCCCCTGTCTCCCCCTTTCACTCTTTCTCTCTCTCTCTCTCTCTCTGTCGAGCTACACATGTGGTTCCTCAGCTGCCAGTGATCCAGACTCCCTCTGCCCTCCGAACCTGTCTGATCCATCCTGGTGCCCCGTTTCTGGTTGGAGGTCTCGTCGCATGGATGCCCCGTGTGTCTCTTTAGGATGCGTCTGGTGTCTGGGGATGATTCTATCTACTTAGAAGATGGTTCTGGCCTCGACTGGTGTTGTGAGCTGTTTCTCTGAGAACTTGACAATTCGATAATTCAGGACTGGAACTTTCTACAAGTCTATCTGAGTCTCCAATAACTACTGGACTCCATTTTACATCAACTATTATAACATCAATTAACATCAACTATTATAGCTGAACCTAACACTTAACACTATATAAATGCAGATCATTTCCTGCTATCTGTTTCACCCAGATGAGGATGGGTTCCCTGTCGAGTCTGGTTCCTCTCAAGGTTTCTTCCTATTACCATCTCAGGGAGTTTTTCCTTGCCACTGTCGCCCTCGGGCTTGCTCACCAGGGACTATCTGAACATTTTGATTCATACACATTCACATTCCATACAAACTTAAATAATTCTTTTGATTGTGTAAAGCTGTTTTGAGACAATGTCAATTGTTAAAAGCGCTATACAAATAAAACTGAATTGAATTGAATTCAATTTTTCAATTCAATTTTATTTATGTAGCGCTTTTAACAATGGTCATTGTCTCAAAGCAGCTTCACAAAAATTAAAGAAATTTAACAAAAAAAAAAAAAATAATAATAATAATAATAATAATAATAATAATAGAAAATAAATAAATAAATACAAATAATAATAATAATAATAATTATAGAAAAGAAAATAATTGGAAGTGTGGATGTGTGAGAAAAATGTGCAGATAATAATAGAGACGAATGAATGAAATTTCTCTGATGAGCAAGCCAAGGGTGACGGCGACGGTGGCAAGGAAAAACTCCCTGAGGTGGCATTAGGAAGAAACCTTGAGAGGAACCAGACTCAACAGGGAACCCATCCTCATTTGGGCGATAACAGATAGAAATGATATAACATCTTGTGTGTTGTGCAGGTGAAAATTCAATATGACAGAAATTATTTAAATTGACATGAAGACCAGTTCAGCATAGGGACGAGTCAGTAGGTGCAGAGGGCAGATGAGGTCTGGATCACTGGAAGCACAGGAGCAGCATGTGTAGCTCCAACCATCATAAAGCTGAATCCAGCTGGAGCTGGTCCTTCTCTGGATGCCTCAGGAACCTCGCAGGGTCGGCCTTTGTCTACTGAAGCTGGCAAAATCTCCCGATGCCGATGGGTAGAGAAATACAGAACAGATGGGGAGAATTAGCGTAGTTGCCATTCGGTATAGGTGTACTGGAGTATAAGATTATGGGATGAGTTACGTGTATGCCAGATTAAAAAGATGCGTCTTGAGTCTACTTTTGAACTGAGAAACCGTGTCTGCTCCCCGAACACTGTCTGGAAGGCTATTCCAAAGCTTTGGAGCTAAATATGAAAAAGCCCTACCCCCTTTTGTAGATTTTGAAATTCTGGGAACTACCAGAAGTCCGGAACTTTGTGATCTTAAGGCGCGTGGTGGATTGTAGCGCATCAGAAGACTGGTTAGGTATGTGGGAGCTAAACCATTTAAGGCCTTGTATGTAAGTAATACTATTTTGTAATTTATTCTAAACTGAACAGGTAGCCAGTGCAGGGATGATAATATTGGGGTTATATGATCATATTTTCTGGATCTACTGAGAACCCTGGCAGCTGCATTTTGGATTAACTGAAGCTTGTTTATTGAGGATGCAGGACAACCACCTAGTAATGCATTACAATAGTCCAGTCTGGAGGTCATGAATGCATGAACTAGTTTTTCTGCATCAGATACGGATAAGATGTTCCTAAGTTTAGCAATATTTCGAAGATGGAAAAAGGCTGTTTTTGTGATATTTGAAATGTGATTTTCAAAAGACAAGTTACTGTCTAATATTACTCCCAGATCTTTTACTGCTGAGCTGGTAGTAACAGTACATCCTTCTAAGCGCAAGCTGAATTGTGAAAGCAGATCTACAAAATGGTAGCGATCAGACAGGTAAGATCTAAACCATTTTAATGCCTGTCCCTGAATACCTATATAATTTTGTAAGCGATCTATGAGAATATTATGATCTATAGTGTCGAATGCAGCACTAAGATCGAGCAGGACTAGCAATGAGATGCAGCCTTGGTCTGAAGCTAAAAACAAGTCGTTTGTAATCTTAACTAGTGCAGTTTCTGTGCTATGATGGGGCCTGAAACCTGACTGAAATTCTTCAAGGATGTTGTTATCCTGCAAGAATGTGCAAATTTGAGCTGATACTACTTTTTCTAGTATTTTTTATATGAACGGGAGGTTTGAAATCGGTCTGTAATTTGTTATTTCATTCGCGTCCAAATTAGATTTTTTAAGAAGCGGCTTAATAACTGCTAACTTGAAAGGTTTACGGACGTGACCTAGATGTAATGAAGAATTAATAATGTTTAGGAGTGGCTCTCCAACCGTAAGCATCACTTCTTTTAAAAATCTGGTTGGGATTGGGTCTAACAGGCACGTTGTTTATTTAGCCGAGGTGATAAGTTTATACAGCTCTTCCTGTCCTATACCTGTAAAGCAGTGAAAATCTAAATGTGAAGCTATAGGCTAAACTGGATCGTGAGATACAGTACTATTAGAGGTTGAACCTCCATTATTTTCTTCCTGATATTATTGATTTTTTCATTAAAGAAGTCTTCACTTCTAAACTGTGATGGGATACTCTCTGCGGGCATCTTAGGTTTTGTTAGGCGAGCCACTGTACTAAATAAGAACCTGGGATTGTTTTGGTTTCTTGCTATCAGTTGCCTTAGATGCTCAGTCCTAGCAGTTTTTAGAGCCTGTCTATAGCTGCACATACTGTCTTTATACGCAATTCTAAAAACTTCTAATTTAGTTTTCCTCCATTTTCGCTCGAGGTTACGGGTTGCTCTCTTTAGGGCGCGAGTATGACTGTTGTACCACGGTGCAAATGTTTTATCTCTGACTTTTTTTAATCTGATGGGAGCAACAGTGTCTAATGTACTGGTAAAAATAGTGCCCATGCTGCTAGTCACTTCATCTAGATCATCTGCATTTAGGGGTCTAATAAGAAATTGGGACAGATCTTTAGTAGTGGGATTCATATTTCTAACAGATTGATAACGTGGGGAGACACAGCTAATCTGTTCTACGGGTAGAGTATATGTCAGGAGGTGATGATCTGTGATATCATCACTTTGAGTTATGATCTCTATATTAGAGATATCTATACCATGGGATATAATTAAATCTAGCGTATGATTAAAGCGGTGAGTTGCTCCAATTATATTTTGCATAACCCCAAAGGAATTTAGTAAATCCATAAATGTGAGTGCTAAAGCATCGTTAGCATCATCTACTGTACATGAATGTTAAAGTCTCCTACTATCAACACTTTGTCAGAGTTAACCAATAGGTCTGATAGCAGATGTCCAAATTCTTTAAGAAAATCGCCATATGGCCCCGGGGGTCTGTACACGGTGGCCAGGGTAAAATATAGCAAGGGTTTATTATGTATTTCATTTAGTGCAACATTAATGATAAGCACTTCAAATGAATTAAACCTGGGCCTTATTTTCTGGGTAACAGTGAGTACATCATTGTAGATAGTGGCGACACCACCACCGCGACCAATTAGACGGGGCTCGTGCTTATAGAAATATCCTGACGGAGTAGACTCATTCAGACCAAAATATTCATTTGGTTTAAGCCAGGTTTCGGTGAGACAGAGTCAAGGCAATAATCTGAGATAATTTCATTAACAATAAGTGCTTTAGGCGCAAGGGATCTAATGTTGAGTAGTCCAAACTTTAGAGGTGGATTTTGACTACTTATTTTGCCTTTTTCTGGTTTTATGGTTATCAGATTGTTTCGGGCAAATTTAACAAATTTATTCTTTTTTCTCAGTATTCGGGGAACAGACACAGTTTCTATAGGACAAGCTATGTGTGTGCGTCTATCACTACGGTTTGATAGACGCACACACATAGCTTGAATTGAACTATTGAATAGTTGAATTGAACTATTGCCTTTAATAGTGACAGGGTTCGATTCCCACATCAGGAGTTTGCATGTTCTATCAGTGCTTGGTGGGTTTCCTCGTGTACTCTAGTAGTGTGTGTGTGCCCTGCGACTGACTGGTACCTTGTCCAGCAGGTACACCGCCTTGTGCCCTAAGTCTTCTAGGATAGGCTCCAGGCCTCCTGAAACCCTGTATACATGATCAAGCAGTATAGACAATCAGTGGGTGAGTGAGTCATTCTCACTCCTGTTATTACTACTACTATTACTAATTTATTTTGCATAATTTTGTCTGACCTTGCTATTTCAGGATTTTCCTTACAACAAATGCATTTTATAGAAGTTTATAGGGAGTTTTATAGGAGTTATGTAAACAGAGCATGGTTAATTTTGTGATTGACAGTTTAGTTTAAACGCACATGAACTTCCAACACAGAGAAGGAGCATTTACTGATATTACAGCCTAGCATAGTTCTTAAACTATGCTAGGAAGTGCTATTGTTCTGGGGCCGGTTTCTCGATAACGAACACTATTCGCGCGCTAAAAAGACTCTTAAGATACAGTATATCTTACGTTAAGTGATAACTTTTCTAAGTGTATTTCTCAAACTAATTCTCTTAGGAGTCTTCTTACAGTAAGTCGCTGCCTCTTATGTCTGACGTTACAAGGCGCTGTCTACAGTGAAGTTCCTGAATTAGCTGACATCGGTTGTTCAGGAATCGATTTTTGAGTCCTTTTGCATGCCAGCGTTAAGAAAGACGGCACTTTCTATGCAAATTAAACATTGCACTAAATTCTTTTAATAGCTTTTATTTCGACATGGGTTAACTTATCAATAGCATGCCATAATATGTTAGAATTATTTATATATAAAGGAGTTATTTCTACTCTCTTGCTCTCTTCCTCATAGATCTGATATTAACGTGTTAAATCTTTCCTGCTGCTATCTTCCTGTCTCCTCTTGCATCTGTTCTTAAAGGTGTGAACGCTCCCACGCTCACCTTCCCATACTCTCTTTATGTCTCTCTCTCCCCCTCTCTCTCCCCCTCTCGCTATCTACCTCTGTCTCCTTCCCCGTCTCCCCCTAACTTGATCCAACATCTTGTGATCTGTCTCTTTACGGACACCCCTCTATCTTCCTCTCCTTTGATTCTTCAGGATCTCACCAGGACATTTACAGTGGTTCATGCTCTTTGTAGAAACACATGTCAATGGCACAGGCGTTTGGTAAAACATATATAAACCTCTTTTGCTGTTAATAAACAGAGACCTTTCTGACAGACAACGTGTGTGTGTGTTTGACTGAGTTTCTCCTGGCGCTGTATGGACAGCTTACCGAAGCACAGCGGACAGACCGAGCAACTCACCTCTTCTACTACGAAATTTTAGAAAAACTTTACAATAGACAAATATATAAATTAAATCACCAAACTGTCACTAATATTTTCATGTAACCAATAGTGACGGTGAAACGAACCGGGTATACAATCATAGTTGATGGACAAACAACTGATAACATGCTTCGCCAGCTTCAGAAACAATGTGAAGTATGTCAGTTGTTGGGGTTGTATAGCGCACTTATGGAATGAACTCAACTCAACTCATATTTATTTGTATAGCACTTTAACAAACAAGAATGTCCCAAAGTGCTTCACATAAAAAATAATAATAATAACAGTAATCTAATAAAATAAAATAAATACAAGATAATAATAAAAATAAATAAAACAATTTATAAAATAATAAAAGAAGAACATAATTAAAATCACAATCACAAGCATATCAAGCAATATATAAAATTAACATCTCATGTTGGTTTAAATGCCAGAGAAAACATGTGAGTTTTAAGACTAGTCTTAAACACCCTCAATGATGTGACCTCACGAATGGTTAATGGTAGGTCATTCCATAATTTAGGAGCTGCCACAGAAAATGCCCGATCACCCCTGAGCTTGCATTTGGTCTTGGGTACCATCAGCAAATGTTTATCTGATGATCTGAGAGACCGGGGTGGGGCATAGGGCTGGAGCAGATCAGAGAGGTAGGGAGGGGCAAGGCCATGTACACATTTAAACGTGACCAAGAGAATTAAAAAATTTATTCGGTACTGTAAAGCCAGTGAAGAGAAGCCAGAACTGGAGAGATATGTTCTCTTTTACGCGTGGACGTTAATAGTCGAGCAGCTGAGTTTTGGATCAGCTGAAGCCGATGTAATACTGCCTGAGAAACTCCAAAGTAGAGAGCATTGCAGTAATCAATGCGAATGAACACTCTGAGTTGACAGAGTGGAGGTTTAATACCCCTATTTCACCTACGCGGTTTCGCTCCACCAACATACAGTACAGTCTTATACAAAAGTTTAGGCACCCCTTGATAAATAACAGATTTTGGTGATTTTTGATGCACTGCTGTCACATCTGTGCCACCACGGTCCGGGGAAATACGATCTGGGTCTCCGGACTATTGAGCCGCACCTTGTCTCCCCCTAGTGTGTCAATGTGGTATGTCTTCCCCTCATCACAGTAATGATGTGCACCTGTGTCACTCCCTCGTGTGTCACTATAAATGCCAGTCAGATCCGGACGCCTGTGTCCGTGCACTGTTGTCTTCACGTATGTGTCTTTGTGTCTCCTCACCTCTCTGTGTGTGCGTGTCTCCTCCTCACGGCTGAGCAGAGTCTGCAGGGTCGGGGTAAGACCTGTCATAACAGGTATCTTGGATTTAAGACTATGCTGATACGTGCGGCGTGAACGCCATTATCTCGAGTGTGTGCTACTGTGTATTTCGTGGAAAGAAAAGGACTGTGCTTATGTTACTGTGACCCGCCTGCAGACCCAGCCTGAGGAGGTTCGCTGAGGAGCTTCCCCGTTTTGTTTATTGTGTTCGTGTGCTTCATGTTTTTTTTGGTTTATTATTTTGAAAGAAAAGAGAAGAAAGAAATAAAACATAATCCTGAGTTTGAACTTGAACCTGTATCTTGCGTCCTCACTGAATAACCGGAGAACATGACAGATGCACGGACCTTCATGGACGCAGCAGGTGTACCCCTGCCGGATGAGGACACACGCCTCCACGAATACATCAAAGCGCAGCAGCAGAGGTTCAGCGATCTGGCGCGAGCCGTTCATGACCTGGCAGGCAGCGTGTCACAGCTCGCGACAGCGAAGCTCCCTCCGGCTGCTCACCCAGCGAACGCGACACCACCAAGGCCACGCCCAACTCCACCTGAAAGGTATGGAGGCGACCCAGAGGGGTGCCGAAAATTTCTACTAGCGTGTGAACTGTATCTCGAAGATTTCCCGAATATGAATGACTCCCAAAAGGTGAGTTTTGTTACACAGCACCTGACGGGAAGAGCAATGGATTGGGCGGCAGCGTTGTGGAGCGCCGGAGGTGTAGCGATCACCCGGTATCGGCGGTTCGTCGAAGCCCTCCGCGCGGTGTTCGACCACCCAGACCAGGGCCGATCAGGAGAACAACAGCTGCTGAGGGTGAGTCAACGAAACACCACGGTGGCTGACTATGCGGTGCGCTTTCAGGTGCTGGCGGCGGAAAGCGGGTGGTGTGAGAAGAGCCTGTTGGCTCGCTTCCGAGACGGATTAAACGCGGATATCCAGCTTGAGCTCGCGTGTAGAGACACTGAACTTTCGTTGGAGGACACTATCGCTCTAGCGATCAAACTGGATCAGCATCTCCGCGGCCAGCGGCGTCGACCTCCACCCCGCACCGCGCAGCGCGCAGCACCACGCCGCCGCTCCAGCCCCCCTCAGCAGCCTACCCCCGAGCGCGAAGGCACCTGGACGGCTCGATGGACATCGCCACGACACGCCTAACGGCATCGGAGAGATCTCGCAGAATGTCAGCTGGACTGTGCTTGTATTGTGGAGGCGACAAACACCTCGTGAAGGACTGCCCACTGCTGAAAGTAACGCCTCGCACCCCCCCACGCACACACGCACCTTTCTGTATACCTGCTAGTATTTCGTTTCGTAATCGTTCTGTGTCTGTCTCTCCCCTAATAGATTCCGGATCGGCTGGCAACCTCATCTCTGCCTCTCTCCTTTCCGCACTGCAAGCTCCCGTGTCGAAGCTTCCATCCCCGATATCAGTTAAAGCTCTGGATGGTCACACGCTTAATCAATCGCCACTTACAGGCATATCAGTCCCATTACGGTTAACTTTCCCCGGCCATTCTGAGGAAATAAATTTCTTTGTGCTTCCTCAGGTGGGCCAGTCCGTCGTGCTGGGTCTCCCTTGGCTCAGTTTTCACAATCCCAATTTTGATTGGGCTCATGCACGCATCCGATCATGGTCCAAACGATGCGCTAAAACATGTAAACCGCCTGCGTTAGCGGTCCAAGTTACCACTATTGAAAGCCCGAGTGATAAGGTGTCCCAAAGTGTGCCCACCGAGTACGCAGCATTTCAAGATGTGTTTAGCGTTAGGGCAGCTGCGAGACTTCCTCCCCACCGTCCGTGGGATTGTGCTATTGAGCTCGTGCCTGGGAAAGCACCGCCTTACTCGCGTGTTTATCCACTGTCCCTGGAGGAAACCAGGGCGATGGAGGAATACGTAGAGGAGGCTCTCAGACAGGGGTTCATTAGCAGGTCCACGTCTCCCGCTTCGGCAGGATTCTTTTTTATTGAGAAAAAAGGCGGGGGCTTAAGACCCTGTATAGATTACAGGGGGCTCAACGCTATCACAGTAAAGTACAAGCACCCACTGCCACTGGTGCCAGCCGCTATCGACCAACTCCGAGGGGCCTCCATATTCACCAAACTCGACCTCCGCAGCGCTTATAACCTCGTTCGTGTGCGTAAAGGGGACGAGTGGAAGACCGCGTTTAGCACCTCATCGGGGCATTACCAATATAATGTCATGTCGTATGGGCTGGTAAACGCGCCTGCGGTGTTTCAGGGGTTTATGAACGACGTGTTCCGGGATATGTTTAACCGTTGTGTGATAGTATATTTAGATGACATTCTAATATACTCAAGGTCGTATTCTGAGCATGTCGAGCATGTAACCGCCGTCCTTCGTCGCCTGCGTGCACACGGGCTCTATGCGAAGGCGGAGAAGTGCGAATTCCATCAACGGGAGGTGGCATTTCTCGGCTATCGTATAGGGCCACTGGGGGTCGAGATGGAGAAAACCAAGGTGGAGGCGGTAACACAATGGCCGGTACCAAAATCAGTAAAGGCGCTACAGAGTTTCCTCGGGTTCGCCAACTTTTATAGACGTTTCATTCGGAACTTTAGTTCGGTGGCAGCGCCCCTCACCTCACTCCTCAGGGGGAAACCAACGAAACTGAAAGCACTCACTGCCGAGGCTGAGAGTGCTTTCCAAAAACTGAAGGCGGCGTTCACCACCGCGCCTGTCTTACGGCTTCCAGACCCCGAGAAGCCATTCATTGTAGAAGTTGACGCATCAGAGGTGGGGCTCGGGGCGGTGCTGTCCCAACGTCATGGTCAACCCGAGAAACTCCATCCCTGCGCGTTTTTCTCTCGAAAACTGACACCTGCCGAACAAAACTATGATATCGGTAATCGAGAACTGCTCGCAGTCAAAGCGGCGTTAGAAGAGTGGAGACACTGGCTGGAGGGAGCTAAACACCCCTTTGTGGTTCTGACCGATCACCGTAATCTCGAGTACATCCAACAGGCCAAAAGATTAAACACGCGTCAAGCCCGTTGGGCGCTGTTCTTTACTCGCTTTCATTTTCATATCACATATCGCCCCGGTTCCAAAAACCTAAAAGCAGATGCGTTGTCGCGGTACTATCCAGCACCCATCCCTACCGAAAATCCAGAGCCCATTATACCAGCACCACTCGTGGTTGCACCGGTCACGTGGGACCTCGACGAGGAGATCGCCCGGTGGGGGCGTGACAATCATGTACCTCCCGGGTGCCCCCCGGATCGAGTCTATGTGCCGGAGCCGCTGCGAGACCAAATCACAATACAGGCTCACACAAATCTGTCCTCAGGACATCCGGGGGTGGCACGCACGCTCAGCGCACTCACACAGAAATACTGGTGGCCGAGAATGAAAGCGACCGTAAAGACAGTGGTTTCGTCTTGCGCCGTTTGTGCTACAACCAAAACACCACGTAGCCTCCCCGTTGGGAAATTAATGCCCCTACCGACGCCGAACAGACCGTGGTCACACATCGCTGTAGACTTCGTCACGGATTTGCCGGTGTCGAAAGGGTACACGACGGTTCTGGTCGTGGTCGATCGGTTCTCGAAGGGGTGTCACTTCATCCCATTCGGTTCGCTCCCGTCAGCCATTCAGGTGGCCGAGGCCCTTTTTGAACACGTGTTCCGTTACTACGGCATCCCCGAAGATATTCTTTCCGATCGTGGTCCCCAATTTATCGCCAGGGTCTGGAAAGCGTTCTTCCAGAAGTTGGGGACCACCGTTAGCCTAACGTCGGGCTACCACCCCGAGTCTAATGGGCAGGCAGAGCGGACTGTTCAGGAGCTTGGGAGATATCTTCGAGCATACTGTAGTAGCCGACAGCATGACTGGGTCGACTGGCTGCTTTGGGCTGAGTACGCACAGAACTCGCTCATCCACTCTGCTACAGGTCTGACGCCGTTCCAATGTATCCTCGGGTATCAACCTCCGCTCTGTCCCTGGGACGCCACTCCCACCGAAGTTCCCATGGTGGATCAGTGGTTCCGAAGAGCGGAGAGAGTATGGGAAGATGCACATGTGCAGATTTCCAGAGCAGTCTCGCGTTTCAAAAAGTTTGCCGATAGACGTAGGAAGGAAGGTCCTCCGCTCCAGGTAGGCGATCGGGTATGGCTCTCGACACGTGACCTTAAACTCAACCTCCCCTGTCGCAAACTGTCCCCCAAGTTTATCGGTCCCTTTCCCATACTCTCACAAGTCAACACAGTTTCATACAAGCTCAAACTCCCCACACATATGCACATTAACCCTGTTTTCCACGTTTCCCTTCTAAGGCCGGTGGTTCGGGGACCCCTAGACGAGGGCACAGCAGAGCCGTCGCTCCCTGGGGCCGTGGAGATCGAGGGTACCCCGGCGTTCAAGGTAACCCGACTACTAGATTCACGGAGGAGAAGAGGGTCACTCCAGTATCTGGTGGAGTGGGAGGGCTACGGTCCGGAGGAAAGGAGCTGGGTCCCGGCCAAAGACATCCTGACGCCGGAACTCATCACTACTTTCCATCAGGAGAGGCCGGATCGCCCTGCTCCCCGACCTCCGGGCCGCCCCGCTCGACGGCCAGCCCAACCAGGCCGCGAGTCCCGACTCCCTCCGGTAAGACGTCGGGGGCGCCCTCGCCTCCTTCAGGAGGACGATCCTGAGGGGGGGGGTACTGTCACATCTGTGCCACCACGGTCCGGGGAAATACGATCTGGGTCTCCGGATTATTGAGCCGCACCTTGTCTCCCCCTAGTGTGTCAATGTGGTATGTCTTCCCCTCATCACAGTAATGATGTGCACCTGTGTCACTCCCTCGTGTGTCACTATAAATGCCAGTCAGATCCGGACGCCTGTGTCCGTGCACTGTTGTCTTCACGTATGTGTCTTTGTGTCTCCTCACCTCTCTGTGTGTGCGTGTCTCCTCCTCACGGCTGAGCAGAGTCTGCAGGGTCGGGGTAAGACCTGTCATAACAGGTATCTTGGATTTAAGACTATGCTGATACGTGCGGCGTGAACGCCATTATCTCGAGTGTGTGCTACTGTGTATTTCGTGGAAAGAAAAGGACTGTGCTTATGTTACTTTGACCCGCCTGCAGACCCAGCCTGAGGAGGTTCGCTGAGGAGCTTCCCCGTTTTGTTTATTGTGTTCGTGTGCTTCATGTTTTTTTTGGTTTATTATTTTGAAAGAAAAGAGAAGAAAGAAATAAAACATAATCCTGAGTTTGAACTTGAACCTGTATCTTGCGTCCTCACTGAATAACCGGAGAACATGACAACTGCTATGTTTTATGTCATGAATTGAACAAAGATAAAAAATAAAAAACATTATTGTGGCACTGTGCAAAAGTTTGGGCACCCTACATAATTACTACTTAACACCTCCTCTGGCAGATATCACAGTTTGCAAACGCTTTTTATAGCCAGCTAAAATTCTTTCAATTCTTGTACTTGGGATTTTCTCCCATTCTTCCTTGCAAAAGGCTTCTAGTTTGGTAATATTCTTTGGTCGTCTTGCATGCACAGTTTTTTTTAAGATCTTCCCATAAATGATGTTCAATGATGTTTAAATCAGGGGACTGTGTTGGTAATTCCAAAACCTTCAGCTTGCATCTCTTGAGGAATTCCATAGTGGATTTCGAGGTATGTTTAGGATCATTGTCCTGTTGTAGGAGCCATCCTCTTTTCAGCTTCAGCTTTTTTACAGATGGTGTGATGTTTGCTTCCAGAATTTGCTGGTACTTAGTGGAGTCCACTCTTATCTCCACTTGTGCAATGTTTCCTGAGCCACTGGCTGCAACAAAAACCCCAAAGCATGATAGAGCCACCCCCATGCATAATAGTTGACAAGATGTTCTTTTCATGAAATGCTGCTCCTTTTTTGCGCCAAACATGTCTTTGCTGATTGTGGCCAACGAATTCTATTTTAACTTCATCAGTCTACAGCACTTGTTTTCAACATGCATCAGGCTTCTGTAAATGTTCTGTTGCACACTTCTGACGTTGTGTGTTACAGTATAATGAGGATGCAGTTAAGGTTTTCTTCTGCTGACTCTCCCATGAAAGTCTTGTGGAACGGTGCACCACTTGAGTCTGCTAAATCCTCCTGCAGGTTTTTTGCAGTCAAATGGGGGTTTTGATTAGTCTTTCTGACCAGCATACGAGCAGTTATCTCCAAGAGTTTTCTTGGTCTTCCAGATCTCATCTTGCCCTCCACAGTTTCCCTGAACTGCCATCTCTTAATGACATTTCTCACTGTGGAAACTGCAAGCTGACAACACTTTGCTAGCTTACTGTAGCCTTCTCCTGCAGTGTGGGCATTAATAACTTTCATTTTCAGAGTTTTACACAGCTGCTTAGAGGAACCCATGGTTGTTGACTGTCCGCAAGTGTGTGCACAAGGTTTGAAGAGTCAAAGTATTTGTAAAGCTTTGAAATTGGCATTTACTAATGATGGCTGTTGCCAGGCATCAGATCTAACGAGCTGATTAAGGTCTGAAACACTGTAAAAAGAATCTGAGACTCTGGAACTCTTAGGGTGCCCAAACATTTACACAGTGCCATAATAATGTTTTTATTTTTGTTTAATTTATGGCATAAGAAGTAACTGCATCAATGTTTGCTGAAAATATTGTGCACTTTTTCCATTTCCAAGAGAGACTGTGTTTACATTTAGGCATTTGGCAGACGCTCTTATCCAGAGCGACTTACATTTTCATCTCATTATACATCTGAGCAGTTGAGGGTTAAGGGCCTTGCTCAAGGGCCCAACAGTGGCAACTTGGTGGTTGTGGGGTTTGAACCTGGGACCTTCCGAACCGTAGTCCACTGCCTTAACCACTGAGCTACCCCTGGCCCCTTCTCAATTAAAAAATCACCAAAATCAGTTATTAATCAAAGATTGCCTAAACTTTTGCATAAGACTGTATTTCCTTGTGCAACTAGGGGGACTAACTAATCATGACTGGTGAAGCTGACGATCAAATACAACATGGATGGGGTGGACAGTCCTGTAAATCTCATAAATTTCTCTTTATGTAAGTAGTCGAGTGGACTACAAACGAGTTCCATAAAGGGAGCACGCTTGTATTTGTCTTACACATTGTTTTCAATGTAAAGATACCAATCCAATTGACTAAATCCCTGTCCCCTTTCCGAACACAAAAACCTTTAAATCGTGAGGGGAATCCCGGGTGCCATTTTGTCTCAGAGGGAAATTCCCATAAGAAATAATGAAGACTCTATGATTTGTTCCACAACCCAAAAACATTCATATAAAAATTATTCAAACTAAATCTAAAATTTTTATAGTTATTGTGTACGGTAGGAAGACTTTGACGCACATACATACACACACACTCACGTGAGAGAGAGAGAGAGGAGCCATAGGCTCAGATACAGTAACAGTACATTTTTGTGTGTATAGTGTATTTTTAGCCTTTTTATGATGTGGATGTACAGCACTTTGGTCAGTCTCACGGCTGTTATAAATGTGCTTTATAAATAAACTAAACCTAAACCAGTGCCATACCTCGCTCGTTTATCAAGTTCAAATTTATTTAAAAATTTACTTGTCTTGCAAAACACTTGTCACGTTCTGCTATGATGTTGGACTGTGGGCTTGGTGTTGAGGCATAAATGCAGAGGGGATGCAGTGAAACAGAAAAGAGTCTTTAATGAGAATAATAATAATAAACCAGACAAGCAAAACAAAACATGAACAAAGGAAGTTGGCTTAAACTTGGGAGCATAATGTAACAGAACTCAAACACTTAGACATAAGACTAGGGATTACATACATTGATACACAATACAGACATGGGATACAAACTGGACAGGACAAGACATACTAAACAGCCTAGCGGACTAAACACAAGGGACTACAGTATGCATGCAAGGGATAAACAAACACAAGACAGGCTTGGCTAGGTCTACTGGCTGAGCTGCACATTAGCTGCTAAGCTAGCTCATAGCGAATCAGACTAATGGCTACACAGGCCAGTAGCCCGAGACCCAAGGGAATGAACAGACAGGGTGCACAGCAGACTAGGTATGAAACAGACTAAGAACTCTAAAGGTTAGTGGCTAAAGATGTTAGTACCTAAACAGACTAAGAGCTAAGCAGACAAGGAGACTAGACAGACTAAGATCTAAACATGTTAGTATCACCCTCATTAGTATTTAAACAGACTACTAGCTAAACATGCAATGGGGGTTACTTACACAAAAGGGTAAACACAAAGGGCTAATTCTCCTAGAGGCTAATCCTGCTAGGAGACACAAAGACAAGGACATCTTAATATAAACAAACTTAACTTAAAGTGCTCCTGAAACCAAAAGGCCAACCATATTGTTAAACTAAAACAGAACAAAACAAAACCCACATAACAGAAATTAATGCTCGACCCAGCTTCCCAGAACAAACAGGTATTTATGCTTATACTAATTGCATCCTCGGTTCAGCTGGGCATCTGCGTCAGCTGACCGAGGTGCCTTCTGGGAAACTGGGTCTACAACAAAAACTACAAACTAAAAACACTGCCCTCTAGTGGGCAACCCTCACAGTACCCCCCCCTTAAAAACGCTCCTCCGGAGCGCTAACAGAGGTCCTGGGTACCCTTCCCCATGTCCCGGGTCATTCCAACCGACTGCGACGCCAACGAGCAGACTCCCCGAGGTGGGTGGGAGGATGGGCGAGCTTAAATTGCCGCCGAAGCCAGGCGCCAGGTGCAGCAGCGGCCTGCACCCGAGGCTGGGTGGCAGAGGCAGCAATGGCTCGTCCTCGGGGCTGAGCGGCGGTGAGCTCACGACGTCGGCGGGTGGCGGAGGCAGCACTGGGCCGATGCCGTAGGCCGGGCGGCGGAGGCAGTGCCGGATCGCTGGTGTAGGCCGGGCGTTGGAGGCAGTGCTGTGTCGCTCTTGCCCGTGGAGCGATGGCTGCAGCACTGAATTGCCCTCCAAGTCGGGCGGCCGATGCAGCACTATGTTGTCCTCACGCCGGGCGGCCTCTGCAGTACTCTGGCCTCCTTTGACACCGGGTGGCGATGGAAGCACGCTCTCGAAGTCTGGCGGTGGCGGGTCGCTGTCACCGAAGCTAGAGAGCGTGGTGAGGGTTTTCCCTGGCGAGGTCCTGGCTTGGCTCTGGGGACATGGAGCCTCCCCTGCGGCGCGCTGGCGGAACTGGAGCCTCCCCTGCGGCGCGCTGGCGGAACTGGAGCCTCCCCTGCGGCGCGCTGGCGGAACTGGAGCCTCCCCTGCGGCGCGCTGGCGGAACTGGAGCCTCCCCTGCGGCGCGCTGGCGGAACTGGAGCCTCCCCTGCGGCGCGCTGGCGGAACTGGAGCCTCCCCTGCGGCGCGCTGGCGGAACTGGAGCCTCCCCTGCGGCGCGCTGGCGGAACTGGAGCCTCCCCTGCGGCGCGCTGGCGGAACTGGAGCCTCCCCTGAGGCGCGCTGGCGGAACTGGAGCCTCCCCTGAGGCGCGCTGGCGGAACTGGAGCCTCCCCTGAGGCGCGCTGGCGGAACTGGAGCCTCCCCTGAGGCGCGCTGGCGGAACTGGAGCCTCCCCTGAGGCGCGCTGGCGGAACTGGAGCCCTCATTGAGGCCCGCTGGAAAACTGGAGCCCTCACTGAGGCGCGCTGGAAAACTGGAGCCCTCACTGAGGCCCGCTGGAAAACTGGAGCCCTCACTGAGGCCCGCTGGAAAACTGGAGCCCTCACTGAGGCCCGCTGGAAAACTGGAGCCCTCACTGAGGCCCGCTGGAAAACTGGAGCCTCCCCTGGTTGACAAGGGGCAAGCTGATTATCCCTGGTCAGCTTGCCCCGGCATTATAGTCCCAGCCCCCCCCCCCAAAAATTTTCTCCCGGGGGGGCCCCTCTGCTATGCCTCTTGTTTGGTCGAGCATTCTGTCACGTTCTGCTATGTTGTTGGACTGTGGGCTTGGTGTTGAGGCATAAATGCAAAGGGGATGCAGTGAAACAGAAAGAGTCTTTTAATAATGATAATCAAACAAACAAAAAGCAAACATGAACACAACATGAACTAAGGAAGTTGGCTTAAACTTGGGAGCATAATGTAACAGAACTCATAAACACTTAGACATAAGACTAGGGATTACATACATTGATACACAATACAGACATGGGATACAAACTGGACAGGACAAGACATACTAAACAGCCTAGAGGACTAAACACAAGGGACTATGCATGCAAGGGATAAACAAACACAAGACAGGCTTGCCTAGGCCTACCACCTGTTCTGCACATTAGCTGCTAAGCTAGCTCATAGCTAATCAGACGAATGGCTAAACAGGCTAGTAGCCTGAGACCCAAGGGAATGAACAGACAGGGTGCACAGCAGACTAGGTATGAAACAGACTAAGAACTCTAAAGGTTAGTGGCTTAAGATGTTAGTACCTAAACAGACTAAGAGCTAAGCAGACAAAGAGACTAGACAGACTCAAAGACTAGACAGACTAAGATCTAAACATGTTAGTATCACCCTCATTAGTATTTAAACAGACTACTAGCTAAACATGCAATGGGGGTTACTTACACAAAAGGGTAAACACAAAGGGCTAATTCTCCTAGAGGCTGATCCTGCTAGGAGACACAAAGACATCTTAATATAAACAAACTTAAAGTGCTCCTGAAACCAAAAGGCCAACCATATTGTTAAACTAAAACAGAACAAAACAAAACCCACATAACAGAAATTAATGCTCGACCCAGCTTCCCAGAACAAACAGGTATTTATGCTTATACTAATTGCATCCTCGGTTCAGCTGGGCATCTGCGTCAGCTGACCGAGGTGCCTTCTGGGAAACTGGGTCTACAACAAAAACTACAAACTAAAAACACTGCCCTCTAGTGGGCAACCCTCACAACACTCGCAAAAAAGTTACTTGCAATCCAAGGTTTTACTGGTATGTAAAAGTTAACAGTGTTTTCTGTTAAATTGTCTGTGCGCCTATAAATAGGATGCAATTTCGTCAGCTGTTTTCCACTGTTTTGGACTATGAACTCTTGTTGTTGAAGGTTTTGTTAAACTTTTGTTGAAGATTTTTCGGAAATCAGGATTATACACCATCAGGACAGCTTTACAGGACAGCCATTTCCTACTGTATTATTGTGCTACTGGGCTGACTCATTGAGAATGAGTCGGTGAGGCTGACTGGGACCCATACCCCCACAAGAACATACATACAATATACCAGACTCGTAAATACACCTCATGTCTGTGTTTGTGGTCCTGAAATCTGTTATTAAAGCAGTTACAAAAAATTTATTCAATCTAAATAGACAGTTAATAAATAAAATGTTATTTACTGAGTTATGTCCATACAGTAAATAAGCTACGTATGGAATCTTCTCATTATATTCTCTGAATCTATATTAAGTTGCATGATGGGTCAAATATATCTTAAATTATTAATGTCTGCATTGGCTGTTTGCTTTAAAAGCATAGCTACAGTATAATGTTCATTTCAGGAATTGTGAGAATGTTTCTGAAAACTGCAGCTGTTAAGAGACTGACTCTCTCCCCGGAAAATGTGTTCAAAGTTAAAGATCCAGGATTTAATATATATAATGGCAAAGCATTGCTAGAAAACAAAACAATTAATTGTAATCATTCTGAACATAACGAATTCACTTTAAATCAAATTTCTGTTTTAGTAATTATGTTCATAATAAATATGTAATATCCCAGTCAATTAATCTATTCAAGAAAACAGAAACTCCATTTATACATAGAGCATCCATATTTACTGTTTGGAATAGTTAATCAAGTAAACAAAAAGTATAAGCTATTTGGAACAACAATTTATGAATGTTTAATTACGGAAGGTTTGTTACAGTTATTTTTGGCATGAACTGAGTCATTCATTTACAGTCACTTATCAGACATTACATTATCTTTAGGTACCAACTGTCGATTGGTCCATATGTCACTGCTGGTTCACATAAAAAGGAATGTGAAGTAAGATCCCGATCGTAGGTGATCAACAGCCATGATGAGGTCTCTGGTCCTGCTTTTGCTTGTGGGAGCTTGTTGTAAGTACAACCTTCTTTTACAGACTCTAGATCCGTATGATCTTACAGGGAACTATAATAAATTAACTCTGAAAAACAATGTTGTTTTATTTATACTGTATGCAGTTGCTCTGGATGATGACAAGATTGTTGGTGGGAAAGAGTGCAAACCCAACTCCCAGCCCTGGCAAGTGTCTCTGAACGTCGGCTATCACTTCTGTGGTGGTTCTCTGATCAATCAGAACTGGGTTGTGTCTGCTGCTCACTGCTACCAATCGTAAGTTATTATTTAGTGATTAATAATTAGTTCAATATGGAAAAGACACCATATGAACCATTTCCACTCCATCTGTAGTCGTCTGGAGGTTCGTTTGGGTGAACACCACATCCAGATTAATGAGGGCACAGAGCAGTTCATTTCCTCCGCGAAAGTCATCCGCCATCCCAACTATGACTCCTGGAACATTGACAATGACATCATGCTCATCAAGCTGAATCAACCTGCCAGTCTGAATGGCTATGTGCAGCCTGTGGCACTGCCCAGGAGTTGCCCCCCTGCGGGTACCAAGTGCACAGTCTCTGGATGGGGAAACACCATGAGCTCCAGTGAGTACAGATTTCTATCATTAATCCTAGACAATGTATTTGTGAAAATATGGCAAATATTTTAACATAAAGATGTTATAAGGAGTAGGAGTTTTATGCCTAAATCCATCAAGGTGTGACAACATTGTATGGAGGTATTTAAACACTCACAGGATTTCATTGCTCCCCAAGGCAATTTTCCCAAAAATGTTTTCTTTCCACAAACACATACAGTATGATTTGTGCCTTGGATCACAAATATGATAACCATAGTTGACTGTTGTATGTTTCCTCATTGTTTAAAACCTGCTTGCAGCTGCTGACAGCAACAAGCTGCAGTGTCTGGAGGTCCCCATTCTCTCTGAGAGGGACTGTAATAACTCTTACCCTGGTATGATCACTGATGCCATGTTCTGCGCTGGGTACCTGGAGGGAGGCAAGGACTCATGCCAGGTAAAATTAGATACTCACACATTATAATGATCTCTTTTACAACAAGCAAAGAACATCATCTTTACATTTAAAGTCCTCATAAACAATATATTTTGATCCCTTCAGGGAGACTCTGGTGGCCCTGTTGTGTGCAACAATGAGCTGCAGGGTATTGTGTCTTGGGGTTATGGCTGTGCTGAGAAGAATCGTCCTGGTGTCTATGCCAAGGTAACATCAAGTGCTGTTGTTGAAATGTGATCAAGTATCAGCTACACTGTGTACATTGAATGCTTCTAAAATTTATATATTAAAAAAATCTTCTCCTTGTACTGCAGGTTTGCATTTTCAACGACTGGATTTCTGAGACAATGGCCAGCAATTAAATCTGCTCTAGCCCTCTTATGACAAGGCAACAGATTGTTTAAATAAAACCTTTCTGAACCAATAAATCTCTCTTCATTCTTCATTCAGTAAACCTGATGTAAAACTTTTGATAATGAAAACTGTCTGTATGTCTGTCCAGACACGTTATGTCACAACATCTAGCATTTTTTCTTTTTTACTTATTCAGAGTTTTTGCCTTTTGGGTGGTGTGGTTATACAGTAGGCGTCACTCATCAAAGCTAATCAACACAATAGTTTACTGTGTATACACAGACTATGTAGAAGACACAGAAATGATGGCAAACTGGCAAATTCCTCAATACACTGACAGCATGACACTCATCATGATTTACTCCAAAAAAAGGGATGTACATTATGAATACTGAACCTTGCACCATAAATGTAAATAAAGTAGAGTTGAAGTTATAAGCAGTTTTGTGCCAGATTTTGAACCTGTTTTGAACAGTGTACTGGGCATGCGTCAAACTGTTGGTGCGTTTCAAATCGACTCCTGGACAGAATTTATTGAAACTTTTGCAGTACTTAGATATCTGCCTGAAGTTTTATCTGCACATAAGTGAAACAAAAATGTTGAGTAAAAATTATATTATATATGAACAGGTACTGTATGCACCAGATTTAATTATTTACTTTAAAAGAAGCAACTAATGAGCTACTTGCTCTACAAACACCTGCACCAATAGATATTAATTAGAAAGGCTAAACTGAATATTTTTTTACTGTAATTAGTCAATACTTTTACTGTTGAAATAACAGCTCTGAAGTGGTAAAAGTGAATTTTAAGCAATTTTAAAGTCATTTTAAGACAAAACTTTAACTTTTTTTTGTGATTCACACTCTGATTAGTGAACAGGGAGTGTATTGGGCTGACGACAAAAGAACTTAGCATAAAATAGGTGTAAGATACTCACCCTTAGAAAATTGTATTTCTTAGGCTGAGAGTTCATACTGTATGACATCATGGTGAAGATTCATATGTTCATAGGGGTCATATATGACACCTGTGACACAACATCACTCTCAGTCTGGAGAGATGAAGTGACTGCAGTGACCATCTCTCTCAGATATACCTCTTTTGTAAGAAAGTATCTTCAGTCAAGTTCCATGTCCATTTCACTGTTACAAGAATGTGTCCTTGTCATTCTGTACTCTGATGGGCCCTGAATTCCAAAGAGTGCCCAGGCGTACCACCACCATAGATGCAGTCAGTAATGCCAGTATTCTCAACAGAAGTTGGGATATGTCTCCTGAAGTATGTTTACTTCACAAATATAAGCAGGCCAAGTCTTTTACTATTTTAAAAATATTTTAATCTATTCGAGGCATATAATTTAGACACATTTTCTATTTTAGAAATAGCTCAAACAAATGACAATACACTGTATACACTCTAAAAAATAAAACTGTGCTGTACTCAATTTTTTTGGTGAAACATTTTTACACTTAAAAATATCAATATCAATCTAAAAATTAAAAAAATCATGTAAAATATACTTCATGAATGAAGTACAAGTCAGTAAAAAAAATAAGTAGACCTGAATAACTTTTTGTAGTAGGTTACCCAAGTGAAAATGAGTAAAATAATTGAGTAGATATGATTGAAATGGAAGGTAGAAGAAACTGAAAATTTGACTATTATTTAACAAACAAATGTGCTACATTTACTTGTTTTAAATAAATTTAATTCATACTGGTCTATCACAGAATTAATATCTTACACTATTTTTTTTAATACTGTATATGTAGCTTTTAATCAAGTTTTCTTTTTTCAATTTAGGTCAATGTATCTAATGACATATCTAATTATAAACAAAGACACAATACACACATTACCATTTTAATTAAACATTTATTTGCCAAATTTGACAAGACATGACGTCTAAACTCAATCTGGTTTACTTTGCAAATGACATGTAACATGATCATAAACAATGAGCTGAATTGATCTCATTATTAAACAGTCTGGCAAACAATACTTCTGTCACAAGTATTATACAGATAATATGTGGAAAGTAGACTTTTGTATTAGAATAGAACCACAGTCACATTTTACATCTGAAAGATTGCAGACCTTCACACTTCAGTTTCCTTCAAACTGTGGAAAGTTGTATGGACAAATGTGTGTGCAGACTTTCCCAGGTCTTAAAGAAGCAATGACAGTCTGAATGAAGACAGGACACTGAATATCATTGATCAACAATACCATGCTTCACTCCATAATGATCGAAATTCCTTTTGATGATGCGACACATGTGCAGAGCTTACACCGCCATCCCATAAGCTGGCACCTAAAAAAGGAATTATAGTATACAAGTAAGTACAAGTGTGACTGTTACTATATGCATCATCACACTGATCTATAAGTGGTGTTCAAGTCAAAGCGGGACTTGTGATGAAAATTCTCTGAAACGAAGACATAAAACTGATTTGATTTTACAGAGACCATTGCTGGTAAAATTCCGGTGAACATTTCAGTGGAATGCTTTTACAAAAAACAGACTGCTTTGATCACCAAAGGCATTTTGCTCTTGCAGAACAATGCACAACCTCATATATAGAGACAGAAATATAGAGAGAAATAAAGGGAGCTTTTACTCTAATAAGTGTGTTCTGTTATTCTGCACAATTAAAAGTCCCGCTTTGACTTGAATGTCCCTTGTACATGTCTTTGTCCCTTGTATAAAAATGATACAAGAACTTTATTTACGCATTACTATCAACTATATAATTTTTTTACTTTAGTTACTGGAAAATCTTGTATATTCTAGTGGATTCAATATATTCTGGATTAAAAATAGGCAAAGTGAAATATTTCAAGCCTTGTTTCAATTTCTATCTTGGATTCAATGGTTACACATTTAATACTTCTGAAACATTGACATTGTCAAACAAAAGTTGACATTTACCTCCAGTTTTATCTCCATTCAACTTCTCTTCTTTAGTGGTGTTGGTGCTGTGAAAGAGATATTGAAAATATATAACGTTTCACGAAAATGATGTAAAAATCAGTTTTAGTTTTTTTTTACTTACATATTACAACATACATAACATATTTCACTTCAATATTTTAATTTTATATTATTTCTCCCAATTATAATTCTGAGAGAAATGTTGTAGGCCTACTTTTACTTCATTTATTTCATCAACTGCCATTTTAATAATGTTTAAGTACACGGTTATGTTTATGAAGAACTTGTAGAACTTTTGTACTTCAAATACATTAGAAGTTTAGAACGGCATGTGCTTATGACTTTAACTTGAGTACAATGTTTGAAGTTCTATTGTTTTAAACAAAGCTATAGACCATTATACTGCTAATCAAACTGCCTGTCTGTAGTGCTGTACATCATGAGACTGGAGCTGTGCTGGACTCAGAGCTGTTGCTCTCCCGGTGTGTAAACAGTGCCAGAGTCCGGACACTTCACCTCATTTCTGCTGTTTAAATCTGCTTTGTTCTGCGTTTCCTCCTTAAAGTGTCGGAGTGACCCGAGCAGACTCGCGGTTCAGTGTGTGAGGTGGACCCGGTACACACGCGGTAATTATTTCAACACGCTAGTTTTATATCCTCGCCACAGTGGCGGTTGGCTGCGCAAAATCACAGCATTCGGCGGGAGAAATTCAAATATTGCGGCACAACCGCGGCCGGTTACACCGAGAAACCCGGACATGCACGCGCACGCGGCTCGGTGTTAAATCTCTCCTTTTACACCAGATTTTAAGTGTCTGTATTAACGCCGCTTTACCTGAGCAGTTCGGTGGTTGGAACAAACAATTAAAATGACACTGAACACCAGGACTGACCTGTTGCTAGCTATCGTTAGCTATGTAGCTCGGCTTGTGACAGGATTCAGAACAGTAACTGACACACTATAAAGTTGTGTATACAGACAGACAGAGGCATTATTTCAGTAACTTGTGTTAGCTGTTTACTCACCAGGGTTTATAAGGAATGTTCCAGAAGCTTCATGTCCATCCTCACAGCCTTCTGGTCTCTGACGTTACACCAGATTTCCCATGAGCACTTGCACAGGGCAATTTACTAAATTATTTAAGTTTTTCTTGTTAAACATAAAGAATATTGAGTTGGAATGAGTGATAATTGTAGTTCTTTAAACTAATCAGCATTAATTACTCCATTACCAAATATTTTGATTGAAATGTATCAAAAATATTAAGTGGATGTTAAAAATATAATTCAGTTAGTCAAATACTAATTTCTATTTGTGAAATAAACTTAAATTATAGTGTAAATTTAAGACAAACAGAAGAGTAGTTTTTTAGGCATTTATTTTGATTTGTCTAACTCAAACAATCATGTATGTGACTTTTAGAGATTTTATTAAGGTAACATAACCTGTTTATTACTGTGAAATTTACAAGACCACAGAATAATTTTTTAGAGTGTACTGTATATTGTGTGGATTTATTTATTAAGGTCTTTATTTATTTATTAAGGTCACTGTCGGTCGTATAAGCATTTCACTGCATTTCGTACTGTGTATGACTGTGTATGTGACAAATAAAAGTTTTTAATTTGATTGATTTTTGTAAAAAAAATAATAATAATTTTTAAATCATCCTAGCATGCCATAACAGGTAACTTGACATGAAAATCCAAACTTGGTCAAGATACAACAGTTTTGACTTCTCCAAGTCCGAAGTTATTCAAACTGAATATGTTTTTGCTCGTTTAAACACAAATTCTTTGAAGTATTAAATTGAACAATTCCCTAGTGATGGTGTCTGAAACCCTTAAAATAGTTCAAAATAAATGTCACACAAGAGTAGCAATTGAGGGGAAAATATTCATTTTCTAGCTTCTGCTCAATGGTGGCAGTGATTTTGACTTTGCCACACACCTGTCGTCAACCAACTAAATTCTTAAAGATATAAGATGTTCTTCTCAGTTATGTTAAAGTTCAGGATGCAGACAGGAATTTGAATCAATTGTGCATTTCCTTTTTAAATAATGGAGTCTGCTCATTATGTGACCAGAAATTTATACAAATAATTTTAGATGCTGTGTATTCCATATGCAAGAAGCCTGAGATTAGAAATGAGGAAAATGGTTTGTGCTATTGGAGTAGTTACAGGTGAAGGGTCTTGCTTTACAACCCAAGCGTGGCATGTTGGAGGTGCTAAACTCCCAGCCACTTAATCAGGAGCCCAGAGAGAGTAGCACATGCTTGCTGGGACCTTTTCTGAATTTAAATATACACACACACAAAAATAAATAAATAAATAAATAAATAAATAAATAATACAAAAAAAAAAATATATATATATATATATATATATATATATATATACTGTATATATATATATATATATATATATATATATATATATATATATATATATATATATTTATATATATATATATATATATATATATATATATATATATATATATATATATATATATAGAGAGAGAGAGAGAGAGAGTTATGGTCATACACTAAATAATCTATGCTATCCTGTTCATTATATTCTCTAAACAAATGTTAATGCCAGGTCAAATATATTTAACATTATTTATATCTTCATTTGCCATTGGCTTTAAAACCATAGTTCAATGTTTCTTTCAGGAAGTGTGGGAATATGTTTGAAATCTGCAGCTGTTAAGAGACCAACACACTCCCAGGAAAATTCCAAGTCAAAGATTCAGGATTACTAGAAACTCGAGAAAAAAATAACCAAATAGCCACCCAGTGTTTATGTATTACTGTATTTATCGTATTTAACATAATATAAAATATAGTAAAGTAGTATGTATATAGTAAATAAAATATAGTATTTAACATAATACATTCACAATAATTTCATTTGTAATAAATATTTAATATCCCAGCCACTTAATCTGTCCAATATTAAAGAAACCTTGATTATAAATTTAATGTGGTTTACTTAAATTAAACATGGCTTGATTGCACCATATGTAATGTGGTTTTAATTAAATGAAATATTGATTGGACCATGTTTTCACTGTTTGCAATAGTTACATGTTGGTCATATAAAGTAGCAAAATTAACCAAGTAAACAGCAAATCTAAGCTATTTGGAACAATTATTCTATTATTGTTAAATTATTGAAAATGATTTAAAAAATGCTGAGTGTTTATCCCAGTTATTTTTGGCATGAACTAAGTCATTCATTTGCAGTTCCATATCAGACATTAGATTATCTTTAGGTTCCAACTGTTGATTGGTCCATATGTCACTGCTGGTTCACATAAATAGGGGAGTGAAGTAAGATCCCCATCATACTGTAGGTGATCAACAGCCATCATGAGGTCTCTGGTCCTGCTTTTGCTTGTGGGAGCTTGTTGTAAGTACAAACATCTTTTACAGACTCTAGAACAGTATAATCTGACAGGAACCTATACTGTACTAAATGTTTTCTGATAAGGAGTGTTGTTCCTTTACATTTGTTTTATTTATATGCAGTTGCTCTGGATGATGACAAGATTGTTGGTGGGAAAGAGTGCAGACCCAACTCCCAGCCCTGGCAAGTGTCTCTGAATGTCGGCTATCACTTCTGTGGTGGTTCTCTGATCAATCAGAACTGGGTTGTGTCTGCTGCTCACTGCTACAAATCGTAAGTTATTATTTAGTGATTAATAATTAGTTCAATATGGAAAAGACACCATATGAACCATTTCCACTCCATCTGTAGTCGTCTGGAGGTTCGTTTGGGTGAACACCACATCCAGATTAATGAGGGCACAGAGCAGTTCATTTCCTCCGCAAAAGTCATCCGCCATCCCAACTATGACTCCTGGAACATTGACAATGACATCATGCTCATCAAGCTGAATCAACCTGCCAGTCTGAATGGCTATGTGCAGCCTGTGGCACTGCCCAGGAGTTGCCCCCCTGCGGGTACCATGTGCACAGTCTCTGGATGGGGAAACACCATGAGCTCCAGTGAGTACAGATTTCTATCATTAACCATAAAGAATTTATTTGTGTGTGAAAATATGGCAAATGATAAGTACAGTAGTAGGTGTTTTATGCCTTAATCTATTAAGATATGACAACAATGTGTGCAAGAATTAAAACACTGACTAGATTTTTTTCCCCCCAAAACTTCTTCTTTCTGCAATAGCACATTGTTTTTGATTTGGATTGCAAATACAGTATGATACCACTACTGTAGTTGACTGTTCTTATGTTTCCTCATTGTTTAAAACCTGCTTGCAGCTGCTGACAGCAACAAGCTGCAGTGTCTGGAGGTCCCCATTCTCTCTGAGAGGGACTGTAATAACTCTTACCCTGGTATGATCACTGATGCCATGTTCTGCGCTGGCTACCTGGAGGGAGGAAAGGACTCATGCCAGGTAAAATTAGATACTCACACATTATAATGATCTCTTTTACAACAAGCAAAGAACATCATCTTTACATTTAAAGTCCTCATAAACAATATATTTTGATCCCTTCAGGGAGACTCCGGTGGCCCTGTGGTGTGCAACAATGAGCTGCAGGGTATTGTGTCTTGGGGTTATGGCTGTGCTGAAAAGAATCGTCCTGGTGTCTATGCCAAGGTAACATCAAGTGTTATCCATTGAGACATCATCTATATTGTGTGTATTGAATGTTTCTTTTATTTAAACAATATTCTGCTTGTACTGCAGGTTTGCATTTTCACCGACTGGATTTCTGAGACAATGGCCAGCAATTAAATCTGCTCCAGCCCTCTTACGATAAGGCAACAACATGCAACACCTTATGTTGTTCAAATAAAATAAAAACTTCTTGAACCTATACAACTCTATTGTGTTCTTCATTCAGCAAACCTGATTAAAAGCTTTTATCACAAAGAAATTTTAATAATTATAATCCTACCAGACTACCCAGACTAATTAATTTAACATACAGGTATTTCTATTGAAATGTGTCTAATGTGTTTAGTTTAGATAATTTTAGTCCTAGTTTACTGGTCATTATTCTTTGAGAAGTTGTCTATTAACCTGAAGAAAAGGTTAATAAGAAGAAAAACATTCTGAAGAAAATCATTACTGAAAAGGCTTTCTGGAAATAATTGCTGGAGATGTAACTTTGGTTCCTTTCATCAACATATTAGTAAACATTAAAATTGTATTGAAATCACTAGAGATCTGAGATATTATGAGTTCACTTTTATATCGTTCTTACAATGTCCACCAGTATTTATAGGCATTATGAAATAACTCAGTGTAGCTTCCCAGTTATTTTGGCACAAAGCATTTACAGGATCACTTATCACATTATCTTTTGGTACCAGCTGTGGTACCATATGCATAGTCCATATGGGACTTGAGATCTGAATTGTAGCTGACTCACAGCTATCATGAAATCACTGGTTCTGCTTTTGTTTTGGAGCTTGATGTACTGTAAGTACTGTATACAGTATATGTCTCCTTGTAATTACTGGGCTGTATGAAAACAATACTAAACACATTTTAATGTTCAAAATTTCTTATATCCACTAGCTCTTCTGACAAGAATATTAGAGGATATGATGAGTGCACACCCTACTCCCAACCATGGCAAGCATCTCTGAATCGCAATCATCACTCCTGTCGTGGTTCCCTGATCAGTGAATACTGGGTTGTGTCTGTTACTCATTGTTACCAATTGTGAGTGATCTGCTGTATGATTTATAAATTATTAATTAAAGAAAATACACCTTTCGCAACCTTTCCAAGTAATGTACAAATTCTGACATTTCCAAATAATGAAATGAATGAAATAAATAAAATAAAATAAACAAATAAAAATGAATATCTTTACAAAATAGCAAATTAAGGAACAAGAAACACAAATTTCCCAATCTCACTTTTTTCACAACATAAAGCTTTTGAAACAAATATCTACTGTATGTAACATACACTACCGTTCAAAAGTTTTAGATCACTTGCAATTTTCTTTGTTTTTGTTTAGTGATTTATTTTGTACATTCTACAACAATACTGGGGATTTCAAAACTATAAAATAACACATATGGGATTAGGTACCTACGTAACAACAACAAAAACAACAGTTAGTTGTTATTTTAAGACACAGAGGTCGGCCTTTCTGTAATAGTTCTTGCACGAAGAGTATTGTCAAGTGCATTTGCAAAATCCGTCAAGCACCGTAATGAAACTGGCTCTCATGAAGGCCGTCCCAGGAGGACGAGACCAAAACCTACCTCTGCCGCAGACGAGAAGTTCATTTAGAGTTATCAGCCTGAAAAATCACCAATTAACAGCAGCTCAGAGGCGTTATGAAGTCTTTACAGAGCAGAAGTAGCAGAAACATCTCAATATCAACTGTTCAAAGGAGATTAATGCATTTTTTGGACGCCTTTCCTTTACAATGTAGAAAGAAATAAAAATCAGGAACCATCATGGAGTTAGAAAGTGATCTAAATCTTTTGAACGGTAGTGTATGTAGGATTGAACAGTGTAAACTATTTCCAGTGTAAGATATACTGTACTGTATATTCAGTTGCTCTCCAAATGGCTCAGCACATACTGTAATAACAACATTAGAACATACAGTGGTGTGAAAAACTATTTGCCCCCTTCCTGATTTCTTATTCTTTTGCATGTTTGTCACACTTAAATGTTTCTGCTCATCAAAAACCGTTAACTATTAGTCAAAGATAACATAATTGAACACAAAATGCAGTTTTTAAATGAAGGTTTACGTTATTAAGGGAGAAAAAAAACTCCAAACCTACATGGCCCTGTGTGAAAAAGTGATTGCCCCCCTTGTTAAAAAAATAACTTAACTGTGGTTTATCACACCTGAGTTCAATTTCTGTAGTCACCCCCAGGCCTGATTACTGCCACACCTGTTTCAATCAAGAAATCACTTAAATAGGAGCTACCTGACACAGAGAAGTAGACCAAAAGCACCTCAAAAGCTAGACATCATGCCAAGATCCAAAGAAATTCAGGAACAAATGAGAACAAAAGTAATTGAGATCTATCAGTCTGGTAAAGGTTATAAAGCCATTTCTAAAGCTTTGGGACTCCAACGAACCACAGTGAGAGCCATTATCCACAAATGGCAAAAACATGGAACAGTGGTGAACCTTCCCAGGAGTGGCCGGCCGACCAAAATTACCCCAAGAGCGCAGAGACAACTCATCCGAGAGGCCACAAAAGACCCCAGGACAACATCTAAAGAACTGCAGGCCTCACTTGCCTCAATTAAGGTCAGTGTTCACGACTCCACCATAAGAAAGAGACTGGGCAAAAACGGCCTGCATGGCAGATTTCCAAGGCGCAAACCACTTTTAAGCAAAAAGAACATTAAGGCTCGTTTCAATTTTGCTAAAAAACATCTCAATGATTGCCAAGACTTTTGGGAAAATACCTTGTGGACCGACGAGACAAAAGTTGAACTTTTTGGAAGGTGCGTGTCCCGTTACATCTGGCGTAAAAGTAACACAGCATTTCAGAAAAAGAACATCATACCAACAGTAAAATATGGTGGTGGTAGTGTGATGGTCTGGGGTTGTTTTGCTGCTTCAGGACCTGGAAGGCTTGCTGTGATAGATGAAACCATGAATTCTACTGTCTACCAAAAAATCCTGAAGGAGAATGTCCGGCCATCTGTTCGTCAACTCAAGCTGAAGCGATCTTGGGTGCTGCAGGAGGACAATGACCCAAAACACACCAGCAAATCCACCTCTGAATGGCTGAAGAAAAACAAAATGAAGACTTTGGAGTGGCCTAGTCAAAGTCCTGACCTGAATCCTATTGAGATGTTGTGGCATGACCTTAAAAAGGCGGTTCATCCTAGAAAACCCTCAAATAAAGCTGAATTACAACAATTCTGCAAAGATGAGTGGGCCAAAATTCCTCCAGAGCGCTGTAAAACACTCGTTGCAAGTTATCGCAAACGCTTGATTGCAGTTATTGCTGCTAAGGGTGGCTCAACCAGTTATTAGGTTCAGGGGGCAATTACTTTTTCACACAGGGCCATGTAGGTTTGGAATTTTTTTCTCCCTAAATAATAAAACCCCTCATTTAAAAACTGCATTTTGTGTTTACTTGTGTTATCTTTGACTAATAGTTAAATGTGTTTGATGATCAGAAACATTTTGTGTGACAAACAAGCAAAAGAATAAGAAATAAGGAGGGGGGCAAATAGTTTTTCGCACCACTGTATGTACAAGAACCATTACCATAAACTGTGTCCAGTACTACAAATTTAAGAAACTTATATATTTTGCCTCTAGCTTATTTGCTAATTATATATGTTAACATTGCAACATTAAATAAAACAGCTAAACTAACCGCGACATGTTTCCTCAGGTTAGACGTTGAGTTTCTATATGCTGAAATGTTTCCCGCTATGCAGCCAGTTTGTCTGTGATCATGTGACAATACTGGCTATTGTTATTGCGGCTGGTTGGTCAAACGGAGTCATGTGATCATTGTTGCTACGTATGATTGGTGAAACACAGTCAGGTGGTAGATTCACCGGCTGCATTTCTCTGGCAAAAATATAGATAAGTAGAATAAATTGTAGAAAAGTAACGAGTCGAATGTAGCCAAGTGTAGCCAAATGTAATGGAGTAAGAGTAGCGTTTCTTCTTCAAAAATCTACTTGTAGCGGCTACTCTGCAGTTACCAAACGCTGCTGAGAGGCTAAACGAGAACTCAATGCATTTGCGACGCAACAATAAACATCCGTGAGGCAAAACTTATCTTTAGTTGGTTTTATTTATTGGACAGACTGATGGTATCAAGTTTTGTTGTCTTATGTTGGTCAACAAAGAATACATCGTCCTTGCTCACCCCCTCCCTTCCTGTCTCTAATTGCACAGGTGAATAATATTCTTAATTCACGTAACTCGTGACTCTTCGTCACGAACATGTGACATAAACAAATAACATTAACCATTTTCATGTCCACTACAATCCAGCCCCTAATTATTATCAAATAATAATTACATTCATTGAAATAGACATGGAATAATCAAATGGATTAATTTTAACAGCATTATGTAATGTACCGTCTTCTTTCTTCTTCAAAAGAACAGAGAAGGCAAAAGGTGTTCATAACATTAATTTTGTCCAAGTATTTTTATTTTTTTTTACAAATTCACTCTGTTAGGCTTCACAAGTCAATGTCAAAGTCAAAAAACTGTCAAGTAATAAGCAAAGTTAACCGTCTTCTGCTTCTTGTATAAGACAGAGCTTGGTTATCGGTCTGTCCAGGCACCTGCTTTTAGTCTTCACTTGTACATGACGTACCAATCCTCTTCTGTCGGGAAATGTTTGAATTACTCGTCCCATAAGCCAAGAGTTGCGTGGTGCTGTGTTATCGACTATAAGCACTATATCTCCTGGTTTAAAATTACGCTTGACTCTTGTCCATTTCTGTCGCTCTTGAAGTTGCTGTAAGTACTCCAGAACCCACCTTTTCCAGAACAAATCTGCCATGTACTGGACCTGCTTCCATCGCTTACGAGCATAAATATCTTGCTTTTTAAATTCTCCTGGTGGTAAGGATGGCGAAGTCTTCAGGAGCAACAGATGGTTTGGCGTTAAAGCTTCCAAATCAGATGTATTTGTGGACATTTCTGTGATTGGACGACCATTAATAATAGCTTCCACTTCACAAAGAACGGTATGAAAGCATTCTTCTTCCAGATTCTACCTTTAGAGTAGAGTTCAGAATTTTCCTCACAGATCTGATTAACCTTTCCCATGCTCCTCCATAATGTGATCCAGTCAGCGGATTAAATGTCCATTTAATTCCCTTTTGAAGAAGGACATTATTGATCTTACTTTGATTCCATTCCTGTATCGCTAATTTTAATTCATTCTCTGCTCCTACAAAGTTCCTTCCATTATCAGATCGAAGTTCCCGGACCTGTCCAAGTCTTGCAACGAAACGACGAAGTGCATTTACTGTATAAAGGAATATGTGTCCAAAGAGGATGCCACCTCAATATGTACTGCTTATATGGCTAAACAAGTGAAAATGACTCCATACCTTTTTACTACACTTCTTCTGCTTTTTACTTCAAAAGGTCCAAAATAATCACCCCCAACACGAGTGAATGGAGGTTCATTTGGAATGATTCTTTCTGAAGGTAAATCTGCCATGTGTTGACATCCTGGTAGTGAATTCAATTTCCGACAAACAATACACTTGGACAGTATTTTCCTTATGGCTGTACTCACACCAGTAATCCAATATTTCTGCCTCAATTTGGACAGCATATGATTGCGACCACCATGTCCTACTTCTTGGTGTATATGTCGCAAGAGAATGTCTGCAATGTGAGAATTCTTAAACAAAATGGCCTGATGTTTAGATGCTTCAGGCATTGATGCCCTACTTAATCGTCCTCCAACTCTTAAAACATCTCCAAGAATAGGACATACATTTTCTTTACATTTTCACCTCTTTTAAGGCTAGAAAGCTCGTCAGGAAACATCTTTTCTTGAGAGTGTCTAATAATCTCTAATTCAGCCATCTCTAGTTCTTCTGTTGAAAGGTAGGGATGTTCAAATTGACCTTTAAAATTCTCCATTTCTCTTTCCAAATAACCATCTTGGTTTTCATTTAGAACAAAATCAGACAGAGTTAAGTTTGTAACGCTTGGATTCCTATTAAACCGCTAGTTACTTTGTTACGGATTCGGGAATCAAAATATGGGCTGGAAAGCAACACTTCCGGTATTGCGCAACCACGGCGGGACAATATAAGACGCGACACAAGAACAATTTCCAAACCAAACCAGAGTGTATTATACAAATTAAACCAACAAATAAACACACAAGGTGCACCAAAACCAATATATACAAATATAATACAAATATAAAGAAGGTGTGTGTCGTGTATGTGTGTGTGTGAGTGTGTGTGTGTGTGTGAGTGTGAGTATGGTAGTCCAGTGTGTGTGCTATTGTAAGGATGAGATGGTATACGGGAGAGAATGGTCTCGGCCTCACCAGGATGATGACAACTCTGGGAGCTCGAGGACGGAATGAGAGGTGAATAGTGAGTGTCCAGAAAGCTGAATCCCTGCAGTGGAAAGCAGTCGTGGCTAACACACAAAGTCTCTCTTAGCAGCGCGCTGTGGTACATCTCTCCGTGCCGGCTTCTTCGCTGGTTCCGGCTTTATGCCGGCTCATGTGACCCACGTTACTTCCGGGTTCCCTCACACTGCGATCGCGTATGCGTGCGAGCTTACTCGGTGAGCAAAACACTGTCAATGGGGGGAACAGAAACCGCTAGGGCACATCTTCGGCCACAGGTGAGCAACATTAGCTCTTGAATCATTCCCCTGTTATTGAAAATGCCCCTTTATGTGGCAGCGCTACAAGTTCAATTGTTTCCTTTTCTGACTAAGAGACAAGAGTAAATTCTTAAATCTCAAAATCCAAGCCACTGCCTTTTTCAAACGGAACCAAGAAGAAAAGTGATGAGTTAAACGTGTTATCATGTCATCCTCTTCTTTAAGCTGTGTGGAATTAATCTTTATGCACTTCTTGATTTCAACGTCATTTACTTCATATTTTTCAAGGTCAATGAGATTATCAGGCCACTCACTTTCAGAACAGAGAAGAAAAGCAGGACCAGATAGCCATGTTTTGTTTTCAAGAAATGATCTTACAGTTAATCCTCTTGAAGCAACATCAGCAGGATTGCTTGCAGAGCCTATGTATCTCCATTGTGAGGCTTGTGAGGCCTTGAGGATTTCTGTCACCCGGTTTGCTACAAATATTCGAAATCGTGAAGTCTCATTTTTAATATATTTGAGAACAGAAGCACTGTCCGTGCAAAAGACAGAATCTTGCAGCTCCAGATGCAACTCTCTCTTCCACAACACATCCATACTGCTTGCCATGGTAGCGGCAATGAGCTCCATGCGAGGAATGGTAATGGACTTCGCTGGGGCCACTCTTGATTTTCCCATAATAAAAGCACAATGTGATTGTGAACTGTCATGGCTCCTTCTGGGAAATCACACACACGAACGAACGCAATTGCAGGCAATGACAGTCTTTATTACTTGTAGTCCCGTCTTTGATTTGAACAAACTTAAGATTACGTTTCACAAAAAACAAAGTATGACCCGAGGGCCCTTCACCAGGTGCGGTCTGCAGGCGGAAACACTAGAACATATGATACTCAACATAAAGTACTCAGGGGACACTTTCGAACTGCCACAGGACCGCGTAGAAACCGGTCCGAACGCGTGAAGCTGCCTTGCTTCCGCTACTACGCCTGCAGATACCGCCTTAAACCTGGGTGAGAGAGAGAGAGAGAGAGAGAACACAATCAGCATTCCTGTAGGGTGCACGATGGTGACCAGACAATGTGGTGTGGGTTCGGCTGGGTTAAATAGTGAGATACACAAGGGTAGACAGGTGAATTCACTTTTGTGTTGATGACTGACAGTGACATACGTAGACACACTAGGGGGAGACAAAGCCACGGCTCAGTAATCCGGTGAACCTGATCTCCGGGGCTGAGGCGGATCGGATGTTACATTACCCCCCCTCCCAGGACCGGCTTCCTGAGAGGCAGGTGGGCGCTCGCCTCTAGGCACCGAAAGGGGTCGGGACCCACCGGCCTGATGGAATTGCCGGCGAGCGGGTCGGCCTGGAGGTCGTGGCGCAGGACGATCCGGACGAGCTTGATGGAACTCGAAAATGAGTTCTGGGCTCAGGATGTCCTTTGCCGGGACCCAACTGCGTTCCTCCGGCCCATACCCCTCCCACTCCACCAGGTACTGGAGGGAGCCCCCTCGCCTTCGGGAGTCCAGCAGTTGCTGGACTCTAAATGCTGGAGCGCCCTCGATCTCCACAGCCCCGGGGAGTGAAGGGTCTACGACGCCTCCGTCTAGTGGTCCCCGTCTTACTGGCCTGAGAAGAGAAATGTGGAAGACGGGGTTAATGCGCATGTGTGAGGGGAGTTGTAATTTAAAAGAAACGGGGTTAACTTGAGACAATATAGGAAAAGGACCGATGAATCTGGGAGAGAGTTTACGGCAGGGGAGGTTGAGAGAGAGGTCCTTTGTCGAGAGCCAAACCCGGTCTCCTACCTGGAGCGGAGGACTTTCCCTTCGCCGCCTATCGGCGAATTTTTTGAACCGGCGCACTGCTTGGGAGATATTGGCATGCGCCCCCTCCCATACTTTTTCCGCTTTTTTAAACCACTCATCCACCATGGGGATATTGGTGGGAGTGGCATCCCAAGGACAAAGCGGTGGCTGATGTCCGAGCACACACTGAAACGGCGTTAGGCCGGTTGAGGAGCGTTTCAATGAGTTTTGTGCATATTCCGCCCAGAATAAACAGTCCGCCCATTCATGTTGCCGACTACTACAATATGCGCGGAGGAATTTCCCGAGATCTTGGACAGTCCGCTCTGCCTGCCCGTTTGACTCTGGGTGATAGCCTGACGTTAGACTAACAGTGGTCCCCAATTTCTGGAAAAAAGCTTTCCAGACTCTTGCGATAAATTGGGGACCACGATCGGAAACAATATCTTCCGGTATGCCGTAGTAGCGAAACACATTATTGAATAGGGTTTCCGTCACCTGGGAGGCGGTTGGGAGGGCGCAGAACGGGATAAACCGGCATCCTTTAGAGAAGCGATCCACCACTACGAGGACTGATGTGTACCCTTTAGACACTGGCAGGTCCGTCACAAAATCCACCGCTAGGTGGGACCACGGTCTGTTAGGCGTGGGTAAGGGCATTAATTTTCCAACTGGCAACCCCCGGGGGCTTTTGATGGTTGCACAGGTAGCGCAAGACGAAACTACTGTTTTCACTGTTTCCCGCAGATTTGGCCACCAGAATCTCGGTTCTAGTAGTTTACGCGTTCTCAACTCGCCGGGATGTCCTGATGATAAATTAATGTGTGCCTCTACCGTCACTCGTTCACGTAGTGACTCCGGCACGTAGGTTCGGTTCGGTGGACAGTCCGGCGGCGCGGGCTCTGCCCGCGTCGCCTGGGCTATCTCCGCATCGAGGTCCCACGTGATCGGAGCCACCACGAGCGACGGGGGCAAAATGGGCTCAGGAACCTGGGTTCGGTCCTGCGTCGCAAAACAACGGGATAACGCGTCCGCTTTGAGATTTTTAGAGCCGGGGCGATAGGTGATAACAAAATGGAAACGAGTGAAAAACAGTGCCCAGCGGGCTTGTCGGGGGTTTAGTCTTTTAGCTTGTTGGAGGTACTCTAGGTTCTTGTGATCCGTGAGCACCGTAAATGGATGTTCTGCCCCCTCCAACCAATGCCTCCACTCCTCTAACGCCGCTTTTATTGCAAGCAGTTCGCGATTACCGATATCATAGTTGCACTCAGCAGGTGTCAGTTTTCGCGAAAAAAAAGCACAGGGGAATAACTTCTCCGGGTGGCCATGGCGCTGTGACAGTACCGCTCCGAGTCCTACCTCCGACGCGTCGACCTCAACTACGAAGGGCTTGTTAGGGTCGGGAAGTTTTAATATAGGCGCGGAGGTGAAAGCTTGTTTGAGGCGCCGAAACGCGATGCGCGCGTCCGGCGTGAATGGTTGTAGCTTGCGCGGTTTACCCTTTAATAAACTAGTGAGCGGTGCTGCCAACGTACTATAGCCCCTAATAAAGCGCCTGTAAAAATTGGCAAACCCGAGGAAGCTTTGTAGCGCCTTCACTGAGGTTGGTTCCGGCCATTGGAGTACCGCTCTGACCTTGGTTGCGTCCATCTCGACCCCCAGTGGCCCTATGCGATAGCCCAGAAATGCAATCTCGGTCTTATGAAACTCACATTTCTCCGCCTTCACATAGAGCCCATGTTCCCTCAGACGACGGAGGACGGCGGTCACATGACTAACGTGTTCTTCGTATGACCGAGAGTATATCAGGATGTCATCTAGATACACTATCACAAACCGGCTTAACATATGTCGGAACACGTCATTCATGAACCCCTGAAACACCGCAGGCGCGTTCACCAGTCCATAAGCCATCACATTGTACTGATAATGACCTGATGTAGTGCTAAACGCTGTCTTCCACTCATCGCCCTTGCGAACAAGAACGAGATTATAAGCGCTGCGGAGGTCAAGTTTGGTAAAGACGGACGCGCCGCGGAGCAGATCGATCGCGGCCGGAACCAGAGGCAGCGGGTGCTTATATTTCACTGTGATGGTATTGAGCCCTCTATAATCAATACACGGCCGAAGGCCCCCGCCTTTTTTTTCGATAAAAAAGAAACCTGCCGATGCGGGCGACGTGGAGCGACTAATGAGCCCCTGCTGGAGAGCCTCTCTCACGTATTCCTCCATTGCCCGTGTCTCCGACACTGACAATGGATAAACCCGCGAGCAGGGCGGTGCTTTCCCCGGCAGGAGGTCAATAGCGCAATCCCACGGGCGGTGAGGGGGAAGTCGTGCAGCGGCCCTAATACTAAAGACGTCTTTAAACTGAACGTACTCTGATGGCACGAGGGTAGATACTAGGGCGCTAGGACTTTCTATTGTGGTCGTTTGGGCCATCAATGAGGATGGCATGCAAAATTTCGCGCATCTAGGGGACCAAGAAAGGATGCGAGCACCTGTCCAATCAAAATTGGGGTTATGAGAGCTAAGCCATGGGAGGCCGAGCACGACGGAATGATTCACCTGAGAGATCACATAAAATTCCAACTCTTCAGTGTGATTCGGGAAAGTTAACCGTAGGGGCACGGAGATCATGTTAACAGGCGATTGACCTAATGGTTTGCCATCCAGAGCGTTAATCACGATCGGGGTTGGAAGCTTCGACACAGGAGCGTGCAGCGAGGAAAGGAGAGAGGATGAAATGAAATTCCCAGCCGATCCCGAATCTATTAGGGGGGAAACAGAAATAAGATTATTGTTATATGACAGGGTGGCTTTAACACAAAATGACCGGTTGGTTCGTGCAGGTGTGTTCGTGTATATGACTGGTGAGGGTGTGTCCGTGTTTATGGTTATTGGCGGTGTGTGCGCGTGTATGACTGCTGGGGGTGTGTCCGTGTTTAGGGTTCGTGGAGGTATGTTTGTGTATCTGGTTCGTGGAAGTGTGTCCATTTTTACTTTTAGCAGTGGGCATTCTCGGATGAGATGCCCCCCCCCCCCCGCAGTACAAGCACAGTCCGGCCGTAAGTCGGCGTCGCCTTTCCTGCGCCGATAGCCTGGATGTGCCGATGTCCATAGACTCAACAGCCGGGGACTCGCGTGATTCCGGTGGGCTTTTGCTGAGGCGTGGGCGGTGGTGCGGTTCAACTCTGCCTCCTGCTCCTCTGGCGGGGGCCTGTCGTTTCTGACCGCGGAGGTGCTGGTCCAGCTTGATGGCGAGTTGGATGGTTTCATCCAGATCCATTTCTGCATCTCGGCATGCCAACTCAAGCTGGATGTCTGCCTGGAGACCGTCCCGAAAGCGTGCGAGGAGGCTTTTCTCGCACCATTCGCTCTCCGCGGCCAGGATCTTAAATTTCACCGCATAGTCGGCGACAGTGGTTGGCCCCTGCTTAAGTCGTAGTAGTTGCTGTTCCCCGGTTCTGCCCTGGTCCGGGTGATCAAAGACTGCGCGAAACGCGCGGAGAAAGCGGACGAAGTCATTCATATCGCGGCCACCCGCACTCCACATGGCGGCGGCCCAGTCCATCGCCGCACCTGTGAGCTGCTGTGTTACGAAACTGATCTTTTGTCTCTCATCGAGACCAGGGTACTCAGCCAGGTACAGCTCACAGGCAAGGAGGAACTTTCTGCAGCCTTCTGGGTCGCCAGCATACCTTTCCGGGGGGGCTGCTCGTGGAGGAGATCGTGACGCGCGTCTTGGCGCCGCAGGAGAAGGCGACTGTCTCGTCGCGATGTCACGAACACTGTGGGCCAGGTCGTTGATCGCCCTGGCCAAGCTGTCCATCTGCCCCTGCTGTCGCCTGATGTAGTCCATCATTGGGACCGTATGATCGGTGACGGGTGTTCCTGCTGCGCTCGGGTATTTGGTCTGGTCATCTGTCATGGCTCCTTCTGGGAAATCACACACACGAACGAACGCAATTGCAGGCAATGACAGTCTTTATTACTTGTAGTCCCGTCTTTGATTTGAACAAACTTAAGATTACGTTTCACAAAAAACAAAGTATGACCCGAGGGCCCTTCACCAGGTGCGGTCTGCAGGCGGAAACACTAGAACATATGATACTCAACATAAAGTACTCAGGGGACACTTTCGAACTGCCACAGGACCGCGTAGAAACCGGTCCGAACGCGTGAAGCTGCCTTGCTTCCGCTACTACGCCTGCAGATACCGCCTTAAACCTGGGTGAGAGAGAGAGAGAGAGAGAGAACACAATCAGCATTCCTGTAGGGTGCACGATGGTGACCAGACAATGTGGTGTGGGTTCGGCTGGGTTAAATAGTGAGATACACAAGGGTAGACAGGTGAATTCACTTTTGTGTTGATGACTGACAGTGACATACGTAGACACACTAGGGGGAGACAAAGCCACGGCTCAGTAATCCGGTGAACCTGATCTCCGGGGCTGAGGCGGATCGGATGTTACATGAACGTGCATTATGTAACAACAAGTATGTCACAGTTCCATATCCATCTTTACTCAAATCTGAAAAATGATGAACCTGTGCAGTAGTGACATCCCCAAAGTTCGGAGGTTTCAAACATCTTGCAAGTTCAAAGTTTTCCAGATGGTGAAGTTCTTGCAGCCAGATGATCCAATTTTGAGCCATCAATTCAGGGATGACATCATCCCATCCCAGATTTCCTTTACAAAGCTCTTGCAAAGCTCTTCCACGGGACTTACAATTCCTAACGGATCATAGATGGAACTGATAATAGATAATATTCCTCTTCTAGTCAGAGGTCTTTCCTTTATTACAATCTTAAACTTGAAGGCATCGGACTGAATATACCACTGCACCCCAACACTCTCTCAATTGATGGAAAATCCCAATCCATATTTAAGCCTTTCATGGTCTTTGCTCTTTCATCTTCTGGTATTGCATCTAGCACTTGACATCTATTGCTCATCCATTTTGTGAGCTTAAAGCCACCCTTGGCACATATGGAAACAAGCTCCTGGTACAAAGCTATTGCATTTTCAGTAGAAGTAACTGAAACAAGACAATCATCAACATAAAAAGAATGTAAGATTGTATCCACTGCCTCTTTGCTGAACTGCTCTTTATGGTCTTCAGCACATTTTTTAAGAGCAAAATTTGCGCAACTAGGAGAAGAAGTCGCTCCAAAGAGGTGTACCAACATCCTAAAGTCAACTGGACCTTGACTTAAGTCCCCCTCAGGCCACCAAAGAAACCGCAACAAATCAACATCATCAGCTGGCACCTTTACTTGATGGAACATTGATTTCACGTCAGGTATAATTACCACTGGTTCTTTTCTGAACCTTGTGACTATTCCAACGAGTGAGATGGTCTATTCTGAGTAAGGTCTGGTCCTTGCAAGAGTTTATCATTAAGTGATGTTCCTTGAAAACCCGCTCCACAATCAAATACCACCCGGATTTTTTTTTGTGGGATGGTAGACAGCGTGATGTGGAATATACCAGATCTTTCCATCACTACATATCAAATCCATTGCAGGCACTCTCTCTGCATAACCTCTGGAGATCATATCTTGCAGAAAGGCTTTATAGTCAGCAAGAAAGACAGAATCCTTCTGAAGTCTCCTCTTTAGATGTAGAGCAAGCTGTTCCACAATTTTTCGATTGTTTGGCATATGAACACTCTCTCTCAAAGGTAAACCAATTTCATAATGCCCATCTACAAGTTTGGCAGAATTTGTCACCATTTCCATAAGTCTTCCTTTGAATAACCAGTTTGTTCATCTTGACTACATTCTGGGAAATGCATTTTAAACTGCTGTTGCCACACATGCTCCAGATTCACTAATGAAATTCTGTTAACAGTGACTTCTGGCTGTGCACTGGGTACTACATTCTCACCATCTGCAAAGAGTGGTCCATTTACAGTCCATCCCAACATGGTTCTGATTGCATAGGGCCCATCATTTACACTGCGAATTACCTCCAATGGTTCCAATGCTTTAGGAACGTTTGTCCCGATAAGCAGTTCAATCCCAGCCTCAATCTGAGGTAAATTAACAGTCTTTAAATGAAGCCATCTTTGAAGCTCTCTTTCTCTAGGTATATTTCCTTTGTGAACAGGCATGCTTTCCTGGGTGTAAACCCGATGTAAATCACAAAATTCGTTTCCACTCAAACTAGCCACTTCCAATCTTGACAGAACATACCTACTCACCACCTTTTTGTGCCCCATGGTTCTTAAAAGTATTCGCTTGCTATTTATTCTATCTTTAGAAAAAATATGCAACAAAGTAGGATGTTTAAGTCCACAAACGTCACAACGAAGGCGTTTTCTGCATTCCTTGCTAATGTGCCCAATGCACAAACAGCCAAAACAAACTCCACTTTCTTTTAAGAAGCCAATCTTCTCCTTGTGGGATTGTGTTCCCAACTGAGGACACATATCCAACGTGTGCATCTTTACAACAGAGACATCCTTTATCAAATCCAGCCTCTTTCTTTCCTGTATTTTGGGATTCACATTCTCTCTTTGTAGCAACTACAGTGGTAGCAAAGCTGGTTCTTTTTATGCCAGAACGAGGATATGATTTCTTCACATTTCTATCCCCTGCTAGTGATGGAACATCCTGTATATTTCCAAATATTGGGGCGGTTATGACTTTAACTTGATGTTCAAGAAAATTAACAATATCAATGAAAGAAACTCTGCAATTACGTCTTTCTTGGAGTTCACAAGCGACGGTTCTCCATTTATCTCTAAGTTTGTAAAGCAATTTTTTTATAATTGTCATCATATTAGTAGGCATATCCAAATCATACATATATTGCACTTCTTCCATAATATTACCGCAGCCTCTTAGAAAGAGACTATATTCTTGTAAGGCGATAACGTCTTCAGCTTTAATATGTGGTCATGAAAGAGCTTTATTCATGTAAGCAGATGCAACTTTCTGCTCATTGCCAAAATGTTCTTGCAGCAAAATTTTAGCTCTAACGTATCCCCTACAAGGATCCATATGCTGACAACTCTGTATCAACTCTCTTGGACGACCAACAGTATATTGCTCAAAGAAGTATAAGCAGTCACTGTAGTTGTCGGTCTTACTTTCAACACTATTTTCGAAAGCTCTCATAAATGCATGATATTGTAATGGATCACCATCAAAGACTTTCAGATGTCTTTTGGGTAATGACGACAAACATTGCTGTTTTAACAATATGGTTGTTATTTCATTTTGCTTTCTCATGATGCCCAGTATGTTACTTTGTTCTTCAGTGTTGGATTTAACATGTGAACTCAAAGCATTTCCGCATGCCATCAGTTTCCTTGTTTGACCTCTAGATGGCTGATGCACTGGATGAGGCTGTGAAAGTACCCATTGTTTTTCAACTTTCTCTTTAGGTTTTGCTCCAAGATTTGCAGCATCCTGTTCTGATCCCCTCTTTTTTGGAGACATTTGAGGAACAAATGATTTAGCACTGGCATGAAGACTTTGTATTTTCTTTTGTTTTGACTCTGAATTAGCTCTTCCTTCCGAGTGACTTGATTTATTGCTTGAAACACTTTGAGATTTCAGAACAGTCAATTTAGCCATTTGAATTTCGACTTCTCCTTGAATAGCAAGTTGTTCTTTCCTTTGTCGTAACCGTTCCTCTTGACCCTCTAGTTCATGTTTCTCCTTTAACAATTTTTGTCGTCCCCTTAATGCAGCCAACTCGGCCTCTGCCTTGAGACGTACAGAAGAAAGTGACGACACTCCAGATCTTCTTTCAACGGAACTTTGATTCCTGGATGATCCGCTCCCCACATTTGATACACTGTCATCGGGTTTGATATCATCTTTCATATTATCTGACATGACAATGGATGAAGCATGGACTGTGACTTGAGGAATGGTAAACTCTTCCTGTGTTGCACCAGTTTCTCCAATGATTCTTCTGGACAACTTAACCAATGCTGCACAGGTATCTTTAAATGTGTTGCTGTATTTCATTATACTCAAAAACCATTCGTTTTGTTTATCCTGTTCCTCAAGTAAAGGAATGACCATATCATGTTGCTTGTTGGCATTTTCACGAAGCTGAATCAGAGTTTTAAACAGCATTTGCACACGAGAGGCATTTTCTTTTTTTGACATCAGACTTTTCATCTCTGGAATCAGTCCTTTAATTTGATTTAGGTCTTTCTTTCGTTCATTTTGTAGACTCTCGATTTTGTTGGCTAAAGCCTTCGTGGTGAGTTTAGTTTCTCTTTTCTAGTTTCTTCTTGAGTAACAAGAAGCCCAACAGGCCTACCTAGGTGGTGATTGTTTGCTTGCTTCTCATTGGAGATTTGCTGATCGATTTGTGTTGGCGTTTCAACTTCTCCGGCTGTAGAATGCTTTTTTTCCAAATGAGCAGTATCCTGTATTCCATAACGCAATGTAATCCTTTTTCTGCATTCGCCGAGAATGACTTCTTTGTTGACGTAATGTAGCGGCTACTCTGCAGTTACCAAACGCCGCTGAGAGGCTAAACGAGAACTCATTTGCGACGCAACAATAAACATCCGTGAGGCAAAACTTATCTTTAGTAGGTTTTATTTATTGGACAGACTGATGGTATCAAGTTTTGTTGTCTTATGTTGGTCAACAAAGAATACATCGTCCTTGCTCACCCCCTCCCTTCCTGTCTCTAATTGCACAGGTGATTAATATTCTTAATGTCACGGGCTGACTAGGCTGATGATGAATGCAAGCGCGAGTGATGACGGCAGGCGGAGGGGGCGTGGTCGAGGGGCGAAAGCAACAGATGGGCAGGCAGCGGAACGTTGGGACAAAAACGTGAGACAGGCGGCGTAGTCAAAGGGGAAGTGAGAATTCGAAAACCGGGAGTTCTAAGAGTGAGGCAAACAAAACCAAATCGAGAACCAAAAGGCGGAAACGAGGGACAAAACGAGTTCGGCAACGTGAAGATCGGAAAGAAAACAAACGCGAGAACATTGAGGCATGAAAATCCAGCGATTTGAGCAGCGCAGTGTGCGTGCTTAAATCACTGGAGAAATCAGAGTAGGGAATGAGGAACAGGTGAGCAGACGGGGCGGAAACGGGGGCGTGAGAGCGCACTTGACGGCTAGCCAAAAACATGAGCGCGTGGGGAAGTGACAGCGTGGGAAAAAGACAGCAGTCAGGGCGTGGAACATGACAGTACCCCCCCCCCTTATGAATGGCTCTGGGCGTTAGGGCGTGGGGCCTCTGGGAAGCATTTATTAAAGTTTGATATTAGCTTGGGGTCAAGAACAAACTTGGCAGGGATCCAGCTTCTCTCCTCAGGTCCATAGCCCTCCCAGTCTACCAGGTATTGGATACCTCTGCCTCGGCGACGGGCTTACAGGAGTCTGCGGACGGTATAGGCTTCACCTCCATCTATGATAAGGGGAGGAGGTAGAGGATGGCTGGGGGACTTAATGGGCATGGGACGAGGCGGCGAAGCTGGGATACATGGAACGTGGGGTTAACTCGCCGCATTGTAGAAGGGAGCAAGAGTTTGACGGCGCATGGATTGACGATCTTGGTGATGGTGAAAGGCCCAATGTATCGGGGAAAGAGCTTACGAGAGGTGGCCTTTAAGTGAATGTCTCGGGTGGATAACATGACTCTCTGCCCTATTCTGAACTTGGGGGCCTGAGAGTGCCTGCGGTCTGCTTGGTCCTTATATCTCTTGTTGACTCGTAGCAAGGTCTTCCTTGCTTGCCGCCATGTCCTTTTACAGCGTCGGATGAAGGCTTGAACAGAGGGAGCGTTGACCTCCACTTCCTGAGAAGGGAACAGGGGCGGCTGATAACCTAAGCAGCATTGGAAAGGAGACAGGCCAGTTGATGATGAGATCTGGGAGTTGTGAGCCTATTCTACCCAGGGGAGAAATTTGCTCCACGAGGTAGCGTCCCGGGAGCTCATGCATCTCAGGGCGACCTCGAGGGACTGGTTCTTCCTCTCAGTCTGACCATTAGATTGGGGATGAAATCCTGACGACAGGCTGGGAGTGGCCCCAATCAGTTTGCAGAAGCCCTTCCAAAATTGAGAGGTAAACTGTGGACCTCGATCCGAGACAACGTCTGTTGGAAGGCCATGTAGCTTGAAAACGTGGTTGACCATGATTTCTGCGGTTTCCTTGGCGGAGGGCAGTCGTGGTAGGGGAATGAAGTGGGCGGCCTTAGAGAATCGGTCCACCACCGTCATGATGCAGGTGTGGTGTAGACGAAGTCTAAGGCTATGTGGGACCATGGGTGGTGTGGGATGGGTAGAGGCCTGAGAAGGCCCGGGTGTGGGGCTGTGTTGGTGTGTTTAGACCTCACACAGATGTCACATGCCGCAACAAAGCTGGAGACATCCTCCTTAAGTGTGGGCCACCAAAATCGCTGCTGAGTCTGTGCCAAGATGCGGGTTACGCCCGGGTGACAGGAAAGTTTAGAGCTATGGGCCCACTCCAGGACCTGGGAACGCAGGTAGAGAGGAACAAAGAGGTGGTTCGGGGGAACGTTGCTGGGCCCAGGTTTGTGGGTCAAAGCCTGCTTCACCTTGGTCTCGATATCGAGTTCTGCGGCGGCGTAAGGAGGTCGGAGACAGGATAGTGTCATTGACATCGATGTCATGAGTGGCAGCGAATTGTCTTGAGAGGGCATCCGGCTTGCCCTTCTTGGATCCTGGGCGGTAGGAGAGGGTAAAATTGAATCGGCTAAAGAACAGGGCCCATCGGGCTTGGTGGGCGTTGGGTCTCTTGGCGCTCCAAAGGTATTCTAGGTTCTTATGATCGGTCCATACCATGAAGGGGACCTCTGTCCCCTCTAACCAATGTCTCCACTCTTCCAGAGCGAGCTTAATGGCCAGGAGCTCACGATCGCCGATGCCATAGTTCCTTTCAGCAGACGTTAGGCGGTGTGAGAAGAAGGAGCAGGGGTGCAGTTTGTTGTCGTGTGGGGCTCTCTGGGACAAAATGCCCCCTACCCCCGTGCTGGAGGCGTCGACCTCCAAGGTGAACTGGCGTGAGGGGTCTGGAATGGATAGAATTGGGGCGGACGTGAACCGTTGTTTTAGTTTCGTAAAGGCCTTCTCTGCCTCCAGGGCCCAGTGAAAGTGGTTCTTGGGAGAGGTGAGTATTGTTAGGGGGGCAGCAATGGAGCTGTAGTTCCGGATGAAGCGTCAGTAGAAGTTGGTGAATCCCAGGAATCTCTGGAGTGCCTGTGGTGAGGAGGGAGTGGGCCAGCTGGCCACAGCTTGGAGCTTGGTTGGTTCCATCCTGATGCCTTCGGAACCAATAACGAACTCGAGGAATGTGGTGGTCATGGAGTGGAACTCGCATTTCTCGGCCTTGACAAATAGGTTGTTCTCTAGTAGTCTCTGAAGCACCTGTCGGACGTGGTGTTGGTGTTCCTCCAGGTCTCGGGAGAAGATCAGGATATCATCAAGGTAAACGAATACAGAGGAGTTGAGGAAGTCTCTGAGAACGTCGTTGATAAGGGCCTGGAAGACTGCGGGGGCATTGGTCAGGCCGAAGGGGACCACCAGGTATTCATAGTGTCCCGTTGGGGTGTTGAAGGCTGTCTTCCGTTCGTCTCCCTCCCGAATGCGGACGAGGTGGTAAGTAATACGTAAGTCCAGCTTGGTGAATATCTTGCCTCCCTGGAGAAGTTCAAAGGCGGTAGCCATTAGCGGCAAAGGGTAGCGGTTTTTGACAGTGATGTCGTTTAGGCCCCTGTAATCTATGCACGGGTGAAGAGACCCATCCTTTTTGCCCACGAAGAAGAATCCCGCTCCTGCTGGGGAGGTGGAAGGGCGGATGATTCCTGCGGCGAGGGATTCCGTGATGTATTGGTTCATTGCCTCACGTTCCTTTGGTGACAGCGAGTATAGGCGACCCTTGGGTGGTGTGGTGCCCGGGAGAAGGTCGATGGCGCAGTCGTATGGACGGTGAGGGGGCAGAGAGGTGGCGCGATATTTACTGAAGACCTCTCTGAGGTGATGGTATTCTGACGGGACGTGGATGAGATCAGGTAGTTCCCCGCAGGGGCGGGGCTGAGGCATGGTGTGGTAGCAGCTCGTAAGCATGTCCTGGAACATGATGGACTCCAGGCCAAAATTGCGTTCCTCTCTCAATCTATTTGTGGGTTGTGCCGGATTAGCCAGACCCAGAATGATCGTGCCGTGAGATCCTTCCATGATAAATAGTGACGTCCGTTCTGTGTGGTTGCCTGAGATCCTGAGGTTGACGAGAGGGGTTTTGTGGGTGATAGATAGGAGCGGACTCCCGTCGAGGGCCTGGACCTTTAGGTGGGTCTCCAAAGGCAGTGCGGGGATACCCAGAGCCGTGGCCGCGGCTGCATTGATGAGGTTGCGGTCTGATCCTGAGTCAACCAGCGCCTGTACCACGTGGGTGTGTCGTTCGTAGAGGAGAAAGACGGGGAGCAGGTGGAGTTGGTCTGGGAGTCTTTTTGGAATCACGCCCTCTAGTGCTCCCAGCTGGACTAGAGGGCACATCCATTTGCTGGGAAGTTTCTAAGCTGATGGCCCGATTTCCCGCAGTAAAAACAGGCCCTCTCCACTTGGCGTCGTCGTCTCTCCTCTGGGGAGATGTGCGTTCTGTCCAGTTGCATAGCTTCTTCCTGGATGTCGACTCGTGGAGGAGAGGGTTGTGGGGGAAACCTGAGAGGGGGGCCCCGAGTAGCTCTACGGAGGCGGAGACGTGAATCCACTCGTCCGGCCAAGTCTATGAGCCCCTGGAGAGAGGAGGGTAGCTCTTGGGAAGCCAGCTCATCTTTGAGTGTCTCTGTTAGGCCCTCCAAAAACACGTCACACAGGGCTCGTTCATTCCACCCACTGGGGAGCGCCAGGGTTTGGAATTCGATGGCGTAATTGTAGGCCGAGCGCGCGCCTTGTTTCAGTGTCAGCAGCTTACGTCCAGCCTCCCTTCCATGACATGTCAAACACTCTCTTCATCTCCTGGGCGAAGCTCTCATACTCAGAGCAGCAAGGATCATGAGCATCCCAGAGCGCAGTACTCCATTCCCGGGCTCTTCCTGTGAGGAGTGTGTTGACGTATACCAACTTGGAGCGATCAGTGGTGAAAGTGGAGGCCTGGAGCTCGAAGATCAGCGAGCACTGGGAGAGAATCGAGCGACAGGTACCTGGATCTCCTTCGTAAGTGGGGGGGGGGGGGGGGGCGGGGAGGCGTGGCTCTCGTCGCTCACTGGAAAATCCATCTGACGCTGGAGAGAGTCGAAGTCTTTGAATTTGGCTTGCGACGTCGGCGAGCGACTGCCTTGTAGTGAGCAGCTCCTGCTGATGTGCTCCAAGCAGTGCGCCCTGGCTTCATCCATCTCGTGGCTGGATTATTCTGTCACGGGCTGACTAGGCTGATGATGAATCCAAGCGCGAGTGATGACGGCAGGCGGAGGGGGCGTGGTCGAGGGGCGAAAGCGGAGTCGGCAACAGATGGGCAGGCAGCGGAACGTCGGGACAAAAACGTGAGACAGGCGGCGTAGTCAAAGGGGAAGTGAGAATTCGAAAACCGGGAGATCTAAGAGCGAGGCAAACAAAACCAAATCGAGAACCAAAAGGCGGAAACGAGAGACAAAACGAGTTCGGCAAAGTGAAGATCGGAAAGAAAACAAACGCGAGAACATTGAGGCATGAAAACACACAATAATCCAGCGATTTGAGCATCACAGTGTGCGTGCTTAAATCACTGGAGAAATCAGAGTAGGGAATTAGGAACAGGTGAGCAGACGGGGCGGAAACGGGGGCGTGAGAGCGCACGTGATGGCTAGACAAAAACATGAGCGCGTGGGGAAGTGACAGCGTGGGAAAAAGACGGCAGTCAGGGCGTGGAACACTTAATTCACGTAACTCTTGACTCTTCGTCACGAACATGTGACATAAACAAATACTGTAACATTAACCATTTTCATGTCCACTACACTACTCAAGTAAAAGTAAAAAGTATGGTGCAGTAAAACTACTCATAGAAGAATTATTACAAGATCTAATGAATAACTAAGGCTGGTTTTCATTTCTCTAAAGGCAAATTTTGTAATTGCTATGTCTATGTCATCTCTATGTAGATATCAACTTGCAGTGTCTGGAAGTTCGTATTCTCTCTGACTGGAATTGTAAAAGTTGTAATCCTGGTGTGATCAACAGTGGCTTGTTGTGTGCTGGCTTCCTGGAAGGAGGCAGGGAAATGTAACTTTTAAAATAAAAGTTAAATAAAACTGTTCTGTTGACTCTTCATAAGCAAACTTGATTTACTATCATGAATAATATTTCAAACACTATAATCATGTGCTTAAATTAAATCCCTTAAACTATTAATTACAATTAATAACTATTAACTATTATTACTAAATAACTATTCAATACAATTCAATTCAATATTATTTGTACAGCGCTTTTAACAATTGTCAGTGTCGCACAGCAGCTTTACACAATCAAAAGAATTATTTACATTTGTATGGAATGTGAATGTGTACTGTATGTGTATGAATCAAAGCCGAGGGCGACAGTGGCAAGGAAAAACTCCCTGAGATGGTAATAGGAAGAAACCTTGAGAGGCAGGAATTCATCTGCATTCATACTGTGTGTTAGGGGGCAGCCAGTTCAGCTACTGTATAACAGTTGATGTTAATTGATGTTAATATGGAGTCCAGGTAGTTATTGGAGACTCAGGTAGAAATTCCAGTCCTGAACTATCGAGCAACAGCAGCCCATTCAAGTCTTCAGAGAAAGAGCTGTCAGCACCAGTCGAGGCCAGAACCATTTTCCTGGTAGAGTGAAACTGCGCCCAGACACAAGACGTATCCCAAAGATACACACGGGGCATCCATGTGATGAGATCTCCAACCAGAAGCGGGGCACCAGGATGGGTCAGACAGGTCCGGAGGACAGAGGGAGTCTGGATCACTGGCAGCTCAGGAACGACATGTGTAGCTCAACAGAGAGAGAGAAGAGAGAGAGGGAGAGAAAGGGAAGAGAGAGGGGGAGCGAGAACAGGAGAGGGGAGAAAGGAAGAGGAGAGATAACAGTTAGGTATGGTCGCAGTCACATAATGTATAATGTGAATGTACTATATTTAGTGTAGAGTGCAAGCAGAGACTCTGGCAGGACTAACTATAACAACATAACTAAAAGGGAGAGCCAGAAGGAAACACAGACATGAGGGCTCCCTGAGATGTAAAGCAACCAATCACCTTACCGTCAATAAACCTGAGTGATCAATGAGAGTGGGGAAGACAGCATCTAAACATACCAGTTCACCTAATACTCTACATCCCTGGGTCCCCCAGATCTGCTCCTTCACCCAAGACAAATCTATTTATAAAAATGCTTGATTAAATAAATTGGTTTTTAGCCTGGACTTAAACACAGAGACTGTGTCTGAGGCCTGAATCACTATTTGGAAGAATATTCCATAAGTTTGGGGCTTTGTAAGAAAAAAAAAAAAAAAAAGCTCTGCCCCTGCTGTAGTTTTCATAATACGCAGTACTGACAAGCAGCCTGCATCCTTTGATTGCAGTAGGCGTGGCGGATCGTAAGACACTAGCAGTTCACTCAGATACTGCGGCGCGAGACCATTTAATGCTTTATATGTCAAGAGTAGTATTTTAAAATCAATGTGAAATTTCACAGGGAGCCAATGCAGTGAAGATAAGATACTATAGGGGTGATGTGCTCGTATCTTCTGGTTCTAGTGAGGACTTTCACTGCTGCATTCTGGACTTGCTGAAGCTTGTTTATGCACCTAGTTGAACAACCAGACAGTAAGGTGTTACAATAGTGCAACCTAGAAGTGATAAAGGCATGAACTAGTTTTTCTGCATCGTTTAGCGACAATATATTTCTTATCTCGGCAATATTTCTGAGGTGAAAGAATGCTATCCGGGTGATATTGTCTACATGAGCTTCAAATTAAAGGCGGGAATTTATAATCATACCGAGGTCTTTTACTGTTGCACTTGATGGAATAGAAAGGCCATCTAATGTTACAGTATGATCTAAAATCTTACTTATAGCTGTATGCGGTCCTATGACTAGAACTTCTTTCTTATCAGAATTAAATTCAAATTCAAATTTTATTTGTCACATACATAGTCATACACAGTACGATATGCACTGAAATGCTTACACAACTGCCCATGACCTCAAAAAGAGTTTTTTTTCTTTTATTAACAAGACATAATAACGAGAAATAGAAAAGAGGCAATAAATAAATAAATAAATAAATATCTTATCTATAAGAAAATTGAACAAAATATACAAGTTTTCAAAATATATAAGAAATATAACCTATCTGTACAGACAAAAATGAACTTAAATGCAAATAATACTGTACGTGGGATGAATAAAAAATGTTTCAAGTGTGCAATTGAAGCAGAAGGAAGTTAATTAGCATCCAATTTCTTATGTCCTGCACATATTGCTTTAGTGTTTTTCTCATCTGCTTTTGCTGAGACATATAACTGTGTGTCGTCAGCATAACAATGAAAACTAATACCATGCTTACGGATTATGTTGCCCAGAGGAATCATGTAAAGGGGAAAAAGCAGTGGGCCTAAAACTGAACCATATGGAACACTAAACTCCACTAGAGAACATGCAGAATAATCACCATTTAAGTCTACATACTGATAACGATCGGTCAAATACTGTAGGATCTGAGCCAGGAGAAGGCTGTACCCTTATTTCCTACAACATCTAAGAAGAAGAATACTATGATCAATAGTGTCAAATGCTGCACTGAGGTCGAGTAATACAAGCATAGTTACACAACACTGATCAGAGGCCAATAGGAGATAATTTACTACTTTAACAAGTGCTGTATCTGTGCTGTGATGAGGCTTAAATCCTGACTGATATATATATATATATATATATATATATATATATATATATATATATATATATATATATATATGTATATGTCTTTTCCAGAATCTTAGAGATGAAGGGGAGGTTTGATATTGGCCTGTAATTGGACAGCTGACAGGGGTCGAGGTCAGGTTTCTTAATTATTGGTTTGATAACTGCTAATTTAAAATATTTTGGAACATAACCAATGCTGAGTGAGGAATTAATTATTCTCAAGAGCGGTTCTGTTATTGCTGGTACTATCTGTTTTAGAAAATGTGTCAGTATACAGCGCATAGTATACAGTACAAGTTGATGAATTTGAAGAAGAGATGAGTGAAGGGGAGTAAAGTATTCGAGTAAAGGTTCCGATCTGACATGGTTAGTTTAACATCTGCATCAATTACATTGTTACATTACATTTACATGTTTCTATTGTAATATTTGATGCTAAGTTGGTGGTCAGTGCTGTCTGCCAATAGAAGTGGCATAAAAGTCATTTTGATCCTCTGTTACAGTATGACATTGAAACAGCAACATTGAAACACTTGGCATGAATCACTTACAGTCTTTTATCAGTGACTTTAAAATTATCTCTTGGTACCAGTTGTGGAAAACGTCCATATGGGACTGCTCGTTCATACTGTATAAACAGGAGTATGATGTGAGATCTGTATAAGTAAATCAACAGACATTGTGAAATTAAATAATTTTCTACTTGAAGGAAACCTGTGCATTGTAACATTTGAGACCATTGTGATTGATTTATTTAAAGACTCATGTCAAATAACTTTTTATAATTTCAGTGGAAACTTTAACTTCTAAAACTATGGTGTATCTACATTGAAATAATATTTAACTTATAATTGCCTTTCATTGTAGAGAAGGGAGCTGTACAGTTATAATGTTTATGTAAAATTATAGTCATATTAGTAAATGAAGCATTCAATTTAATAGATTAAACATAAGGCTAAATGCACAATATAATGGAATGCAATAGTTATTGGTCGTGTACAACTGTTTGGAGAAAAAGATCGTGTTCACAATTTTGTAATGTAATTCACCTTAAAGAGCAGTAATGCTGATCAGGGAGGGACAAAAGCCCACAATGTTTGTAATATGAAATAAAGCTGTGTTGGTAATTACAGCCATTTTTACACTGTCCCTTCATTTCCACATGAAAGGAGATAAAGGGACTGGAGTTGAATTTGCATTTGGTAGCTGATCATTAGAACTATCAAAATGCCGGCCAAAGAGGTGCTAGGGCAAATAAAGGAGTCCATCATTCAGCTTAAATTAATTTTGTATTTTTTTAAAAAGAGGAAATGTACTGATGAACTCAGCAACATCAGAAGGTCTTGATGACCAAACAAGTAACCTTAAGTGGATTACATGGTAAAAAAAAATGATATCTGGCCATTGTGTGGTGTTTAATTATTCATGTTGAAGTCTAATCATGAGATGCCTAAACAGTGAAACCTTGGATTGCGAGTAACTTGGTTTGTGAGTGTTCCGCAAGACGAGCAAAGATTTTTAATAAATTTTTTATAATAGTACAAATCTTGGTTTATGAGTACTGAGTATCATGTATCACGCATGCGCTTCTTGTTTTGATGCCTAACGTCATGTGATCACAACTAAGCCAATCTTTTTTCGCTTTCTTGCGCTGCGGAATTGTTTGTAATCATCTCCCCTGTGGGTCTCTTACTAGTATAATCAACATCCGTGCACGCGTGTACTGTTTACTATACCACTGTGACCACATGTGTATGTGTGTAAAACATATTTTATTTCGTGTTTGAAAGCGCGTGTGTACAGCGAGCGTGTACTGTTTCTTATAACACACGTGTGTGCGCAAAAGAAAGTCTCATCAGAGGTTAAAAATCCATTTTCTCCCTCTCTGTCATTATGGTGTGCGCATGCGTAACTTGACACCGTGCTGGTTCACACACTCTCTCTCTTTCGCCTTTATTGTGTGTGTGTGCACACAACAACAGGCTGAGGGGCTGAAAGTAAGAGTCTCCTCACACTTTAGCTTCACACACACACAGCACCTGCACGCATAAATGATCTAATGAAAAATGCGTGCGTGTACAGCCCTGTCACGTGTTTTTTGTTGATAAGGTTTCTTCTACAAGGGCTCTTATTAAATTTCCTGCATGTGACCCATATACTGTTTCTCCATTTCTGTCTCTAGCTCTGCTGTTTTAAACCAGTTTGAGCCCATTTCTCTTTCTTTTCTGTTTAATAAAGATAAAGATTCTGTAATAAAGATTATTAATATTATGAAGCCTGCAGGTTCTCCTGCCAATCCTATTCTTCCACATCTTTTTAAAGAGTTGGCTCCAATTCTATGTCCTATAGTTTTACAAATTATGAATAGCAGTTTGGGATCTGGGGTGGTATCCAGAAATTTTAAACATGCAGTTGTGCAGTCTTTGTTAAAAAAAATTATAGTAATCTTGATCCGTCTGTGTTTTCTAATTACAGACCAATCTCTAAGCTACCATTTCTGTTTAAGATTCTGGAGAAAGTAGTATATACACTAATAAGTTATCTTAATGAGCATGAAATTCTTGAGGTCTTTCAGGCTCTGTGTTACAGATTCTGGTCATTCTGTGATTCTTCTGCTCCTTGACTTAAAATCTGCCTTTGACAGTAGACCATGACATCCTTCTCTCATGCGTAGAACACTGGGTGGGAATTAGAGGCACAGCTCTAGACTGGTTTAGGTCCTATCTTAATGATAGAACATTTTCTGTTAGTCTTGGAGATCTTGAGTCCTCATCTGCTCCTCTGACATATGGGGTCCCACAGGGGTCTATCCTTGGACCCATTATTTTCTCTTTGTATTTGTTGCCGCTCGGCTACAGTATATCCTGAGAAAACATGGCATCTCTTTTCACTGCTATGCAGATGATAGTCAGATTTATCTCTCCTTAAAACAGAAGGAAGGCTACTCTGTCAAGCCTCTGTTAACATGTCAGTGTTCTGGGAAGTAGACTGCAAAGGGAGCAGGAAGCACACTTTAAAGTACACTGCAGCACGGACATCAGCACGCGGCACTCCACTGCGCTTCCTGTGATATCCTGGATGTGAAGACCAGTATTTTAGCGACCTGAATTTTATTACTTGAATTTTATTACCTGAAATTTATTACCTGAATTTTGTTGACCTGAATTTGTAAGATTGAAAAATAATAAAGATTGTATTTTTAACACCTGAAAATATTTTTGAACAGCAATTTATTAACTTGAATATTTTTGCATTGAATTTTAATTGCTTGAATTACATTTTCACTTGAAATATACAACCACAATAAATTGCAATGCAGAAAAATTCTAACATTTTTATTTCAACACGTTTTTTTCAGTTCATGTAATTCAACCTGCTATTTTGCTTTCAGGAATTTTGGCAATATTATACTTCCATAGTTAACATAAATGAATATCGTTTTTCAGTTGCAAATTAAGTTGATCCAACTCAAGTAAATTTAAATTTCAAGCCCTGGTCAACAGAATTCTGTGAAGGAAGGAAGCATAAGACAAACATGCTTTTTTACACCAGCAGCAACCAGTGTCAATTTGAAAAGATGTACAAAACATAAAACATGTTTTATATTTCATATTACATTTTAGTACATGTAACAGGTAGCCAGGTAAATTTTTTTGAATGTATGTTAAACCCACAGCGTCAAATTTGAGTGTCATTTTTGACCATGGCCTTAAATTTGATGAACAGAGATCAGTGCTGTGTTTCGGTCCAGTTTCTTTCAACTACGACAATTGGCAAAACTCAAGCCTGCTGTGTCCTTTAAGCATTTTGAAATTGTCATCCACACTTTTATCACCACTCGCATCAATTACTGTAATGCTTTGTATTTTGGGGTTCCCCTTCCCTTCATTCAATACAGTCCCGAATTAATTAAAAAATTATTTTAGTCACGTATAAATGTTTACATGGCCTTGCCATGCCCTACCTCTCAGATCAGCTTCAGCCCTATGCACCACTCCGGTCTCTAAGTTCATCAGATAAACTTTTGACTGTTCCTAAAACCAAATGCAAGCTTAGGGGTGATCGGGCATTCTCTGGAGCAGCACCCAAATTGTGGAATGACCTACATTTGGCTATCCGTGAGGGCACATCACTGAGGGTGTTTAAGTCCCATCTTAAAACTCACATTTTCTCTGGCATTTATATGGCATTCTTGTTGTTAAAGTGCTATACAAATAAAGTTGAGTTGAGTGTGTTGAGTTGAGATAAATGGAAACACTTATCTGTCAGTATTTCTTTTAAGGTAAAGTGACGGTTAATTTTTTTATTTTTACTTTATTTTGTATTCATTGTTATATGTATTTATTTTTGGTCTGTTGAACGAATAATTTTAATATAAAAATTATCATTATCCCATTCCCAAAAAATTCCCATTATTTCTTTATGGGAAAATTTGCTTTGATTTACGAGTGTTTTGGAATATGAGCCCACTTCCGGAAAGAATTATGCTCGTAATCCAAGGTTCCACTGTAAAAATGTAAATACAGACAATTTATTTAAGGTGCAAATGAACAGTAATTCAAGAACAGAAAAGTCACAAAACCTGCTCAGTTAGTTGCTAACTAGTACCAAAAACTAACACATAGTATTGAAAAATAAATCATCTGTTAAATGTGAAGAATACAATCTTATGGCATGGGCATGTTTGGCTGACAGTGGAACAGGGTCATTTATGTTCATTGATGGTAGGACTGCTGATTAAAATAGCAATCATTGCAACATATAACAAAATTAAATTTAAGTTAAGTTTAACTTTACATTTGGTGGCCCATGCCATAAAAGTGTGTGAACACAGGAAATTGGTATTGTAGGCATTCCATAACTCTCCATTATTGTTGGAAGCATGGCACAATACACAATGTACAGTTGTGTTCAAAATAATAGCAGTTCAACATCAGTAACCAGATCAATAATTGTTTTTAGGAGAAATTATATTTCTTCATGGTAAATATTTTACTTAGGTGTAGTGGACTTTACTTAGGTATAGTGGACTAATAGAAAACCAACAGACCCAACTGTCTTGCATGAACCTGATTCTGTGTAATTGAATCATTAATTGAAATGGGACTTGTTCAAAATAATAGCAGTGTGAAGTTCAGTTGGAGGGGTACATTTTTCTGTGAAAAACAAACAGAACAGCTTACTTTGATTCAAAAGTTGATTAGAGATGGGAAAACATACAAAGAAGTGCAGAAAATTATAGCCTGCTCTGATAAAATGATATCAAATGCTTTAAATGGATACAAAAACCACAAAGACATGGAAGAAAACGGAAAACTACTGTACCCTTTGAATGGATCGAAGAATAATAAAATTGGCAAAGACTCGCCAATGATCAGGTCCACCATGATCAAAGAACATCTAAAGTTACCTGTGAGTACGGTTGCTATTAGAAGATAGCTATGAGAAGACAAGCCATCAGCAAGAAATCCCATTGTTGAAAAAAAGACATGGGTCTAGAAGCCGCAGACAGTTTGTCAGGTGACCACCAAACATTGAATTCAAGCCACAGTACACTGTGAAGACAGTGAAGCATGGAGGCACAAGCATCATGATATTGGGATGCTTCTTGTACTATGGTGTTGGGCCTATTTATCACATTTCAGGGATCATGGATCAATTTGAGTACATCAGAATACTTAAAGACGTCATGTTGCCTTATGCTGAAGAGGAAAAGCCCTTGAAATGGGTGTTTCAACAAGACAACAACCCCAAACACACCAGTAAGCGAGAAGCATCTTGGGAGACCTTTTTAATCTACTCTTGGTAGATTAACGTTATGGAGTGGCCAGCCCAATCCCCAGACCTTAATCCAATAGAAAACTTGTGGCCTGACATTAAAAAAGCTGTTTCTGAGCCAAAACCAAGAAATACAGAAGAATTGGGACATGTAGTACAATTGTCACAGATGTGAAGCAGTTCTCAGAAACCATAGTTATACAACTAAATATTAGATCAGAGATGCACAAGAAAGATTAAACTTCAAGCATTTTTATTTAAATTCATCACTTTGTGAGCAAGTGGAGTGCCTTATCCTTAAAGATTGATGGATAATTTCTTGCCAACTTGCACAACAGACACTGTGGGAACGGTACACACAATCATTTTACAAACACCCACATTTCTGAAAGTTGAGTGCACAGTACAGTAGGTACTGAAAGGCACCCTGCTTTCAATCAGCACAGAAAACTGCTAATCTGCAGTGAGTTAAAAGAATGCTTTGATGTGAAATCCCAGGATTCTCCTGATTGTATTGTTACCTGTGTCAAATCTTGGGTGCAAAACAGTAGACATGAACAGACTCACCAAGCAATTGAATCTTCAGGTGAAGTTGAGGCCAGTGTTTTTTGGGACAAATGTAGCACTATCGATGGGGATTTCGCGTATGATTATAGCTCGCCCTCTTTTTTGATACAAAATGTATCACATCAAATTTGTATCATGCATTTGAAAACATACTCACAATGCCAATATATGAACAAGCAGTAGGATAGTGAAGTGTAATGCATTCATTGAACTTGGCAGATGTTCTTATCCAGCGTGATTTACATTGTTACATTTGAGGGTAAAGGGCCTTATCTCAACAGTGGCAACTTGGTGATTGCAAGGTTTAAACCTAGGAGCTTCTAAACTGTAGTCCAATGCCTTTACCAGTGAGCTACCCCGACCCCAGTCTAGACCATATGAGGTAAGGATTTTCATTATAAGAATTGTGAACAGTAAATTGGTGATTTGTGATGAGCACATGATGGTATTTATTATTTAAAACTTATTTTTCAGGTTTTGCTTTATATGTGCAAGCAGGTGCAGTATCTGAAGGTCCCCATTATCTCTGACAAAGGATTGTAAGAACTTACCCTGGTATGATCACTAATGTCATGTTCTGTGCGGGTTTCCAGGAGGGAGGCAAGGACTCTTGACAGGTAATGTGAAATAGCACAGCATTAGAAGAAAAAAAAAGAGCAAACAAAAAAAAACACAAACATAATGTATATTTACATTTACATACAGGATAAAAATACAGTGGTGTGAAAAACTATTTGCCCCCTTCCTGATTTCTTATTCTTTTGCATGTTTGTCACACAAAATGTTTCTGATCATCAAACACATTTAACTATTAGTCAAAGATAACACAAGTAAACACAAAATGCAGTTTTTAAATGAGGGGTTTTATTATTTAGGGAGAAAAAAATTCCAAACCTACATGGCCCTGTGTGAAAAAGTAATTGCCCCCTGAACCTAATTCCTGGTTGGGCCACCCTTAGCAGCAATAACTGCAATCAAGCGTCTGCGATAACTTGCAACGAGTCTTTTACAGCGCTCTGGAGGAATTTTGGCCCACACATCTTTGCAGAATTGTTGTAATTCAGCTTTATTTGAGGGTTTTCTAGCATGAACCGCCTTTTTAAGGTCATGCCACAACATCTCAATAGGATTCAGGTCAGGACTTTGACTAGGCCACTCCAAAGTCTTCATTTTGTTTTTCTTCAGCCATTCAGAGGTGGATTTGCTGGTGTGTTTTGGGTCATTGTCCTGCTGCAGCACCCAAGATCGCTTCAGCTTGAGTTGATGAACAGATGGCCGGACATTCTCCTTCAGGATTTTTTGGTAGACAGTAGAATTCGTGGTTCCATCTATCACAGCAAGCCTTCCAGGTCCTGAAGCAGCAAAACAACCCCAGACCATCACACTACCACCACCATATTTTACTGTTGGTATGATGTTCTTTTTCTGAAATGCTGTGTTACTTTTACGCCAGATGTAACGGGACAAGCACCTTCCAAAAAGTTCAACTTTTGTCTCGTCGGTCCACAAGGTATTTTCCCAAAAGTCTTGGCAATCATTGAGATGTTTTTTTAGCAAAATTGAAACAAGCCTTAATGTTCTTTTTGCTTAAAAGTGGTTTGCGCCTTGGAAATCTGCCATGCAGGCCATTTTTGCCCAGTCTCTTTCTTATGGTGGAGTCGTGAACACTGACCTTAATTGAGGCAAGTGAGGCCTGCAGTTCTTTAGATGTTGTCCTGGGGTCTTTTGTGGCCTCTTGGATGAGTCGTCTCTGCGCTCTTGGGGTAATTTTGGTCGGCCGGCCACTCCTGGGAAGGTTCACCACTGTTCCATGTTTTTGCCATTTGTGGATAATGGCTCTCACTGTGGTTCGCTCGAGTCCCAAAGCTTTAGAAATGGCTTTATAACCTTTACCAGACTGATAGATCTCAATTACTTTTGTTCTCATTTGTTCCTGAATTTCTTTGGATCTTGGCATGATGTCTAGCTTTTGAGGTGCTTTTGGTCTACTTCTCTGTGTCAGGTAACTCCTATTTAAGTGATTTCTTGATTGAAACAGGTGTGGCAGTAATCAGGCCTGGGGGTGACTACAGAAATTGAACTCAGGTGTGATAAACCACAGTTAAGTTATTTTTTAACAAGGGGGGCAATCACTTTTTCACACAGGGCCATGTAGATTTGGAGTTTTTTTTCTCCCTTAATAACGTAAACCTTCATTTAAAAACTGCATTTTGTGTTCAATTATGTTATCTTTGACTAATAGTTAATGGTTTTTGATGAGCAGAAACATTTAAGTGTGACAAACATGCAAAAGAATAAGAAATCAGGAAGGGGGCAAATAGTTTTTCACACCACTGTATAGACCTGGAGACAAAGTCAGATGATGTTTCCTGATTACTCATGCAACAGAAATATTTGGTACTCATGCTGTAGATCATACAGCATCTGATTATATTTTAGATTATTCTTGATTTCATCTTGGCACAGACAGGACGATTCTTCTCAGCACAACCATAGCCTCTAGACACAACATCCTGCAACTCACCAGTGCACACCACATGGCCACCAGAGTCAACCTGAATGAAAGAGAGGGTACATTTTGTTAATTCTAAGACTTTAAAAATGTAAATATACATTATGTTTGTGGGTTTTTTTCTTCTAATGCTGTGCTATTTCACATTACCTGTCAAGAGTCCTTACCTCCCTCCTGGAAACCCGCACAGAACATGGCATTAGTGATCATACCAGGGTACTGTAAGTTCTTACAATCCTTTGTAAACACCAGCTGGATTCCTTAAACAATGGCCAGTAATTAAATCTTCTCCAGCCCTCTTTACACAATGCAGGAGCATACAGTGAACTCCAGCTCCAACATATTCAAATAAAACTATACCACTCATTCAGTTTGGTTTTGCTTTATGAATATGTAGCACTATATCCCTGTACTTTGTAAATTACAACCTGAAATACATTTTAAATGGTTTATATTGTGAGTATTTGTGAGATACTGAGAGATTAAGGTGACACTTTGTGCATTGGTGTTGCATATTTTTTATCCTCATGAAAAGCTAGCAGTTGTCTACTGCTTGTGTCCATCACAGGATGACACTGCATTGTAACCTGACAGGTACAATTATGTTTAATATGTGAAAATGACGTCAAACATAAGGGATAACAGTCAGTTTAACTGTTAGCTTCCGAAGACAAGAGAACAAGAGCTCATTTTCTCATTAGCAGTGCATAAGCATTTAGTGAAAGGGCCAATCTTTGGTTCTGAAAATAAACATGCATTTCCTTGAATGATCACTAGGATCTGGCTCTAAAAGTGAATCAATCCCCATAAAGACCCATGTTAAAATGTCCAACACTACAACAGGAATATACATGTTTGGTACAAAAACAACTAAGGTCTACAGTATATAGCTAGATGTTCCATTCATGACATGGCTGTGATTTTTTTTTTATTGTAACTCATCAGTCAAAATTACATTAAGCCAAAAATTATGCATTATTGGGGGCATGGCTGATTTCAGTGACAGCTGCACTTAAACTGCTAGCTGTCTAGTACATCAATAAACAATATGTAGCGCACCTCTCCCCCAAAAAAAGTACTATGCAATGATCTACAGTAGATGTCACAAATAAGTGTTTTCCCCCTTGTTTAATAATCATCAATTACATCTTAAAAATTCAAGTTTCAAATCCAATACAAAGAGAAAAGTAGAAAAATAAATAGCATGATGAATAAATTGAGAACATTTACAAGTACAGGGTCCCATCAAGATACAGCATCCCTGGAACAGATAGGGTTGGGTCATGCTCCAGGGCATAACAGTGGTACGTAGCTTGTCTTGAATCCCCAGCAATTAATCGTTAACTCAGAGAATTAACCACTAAGCTACCACCGTCTGAGAACAGGACATGATTCTGGCCAATTCTGTTCACTGAGCATGGGATTGAAATAAACTGCCTTAAGGTAAATTAGACATAAATTTTTAATTAAACAAGACCCTATTGGTTTAAAACACACAATCATGTTTATTACACATAAAAGCAAGAGGCATGAGGATATATTAAGTCTTTACTTGTTAAGAGATTGACAGGCTCCCAGCTGGAACACCAACTGAAGGTTATAAAGATTATCAGCTTCACAACTGGAAAATAAACTAAATATCGAACTCTGGTGATCTGTTCAGTACATTGGGATTTTTGGAATCTTTATTACATTTAAAAACACTAAAACAGATACTATATATGAATTAAATTACAATGTGATTATATATGGTTATATGATGTACCTCATCAGAATGATATTTTATAGGGAAATGTAGCTGTTTGAATGTATGAGTTTCTGCAAACTACATGCTTTCTTAAACTTTATTACATGCATTTTAATCTTAATACCTTAATCACAATGTTATATTCTTTTTTACATGTATAATATTTACAGTGGTGTGAAAAACTATTTGCCCCCCTCCTGATTTCTTATTCTTTTGCATGTTTGTCACACAAAATGTTTCTGATCATCAAACACATTTAACTATTAGTCAAAGATAACACAAGTAAACACAAAATGCAGTTTTTAAATGAGGGGTTTTATTATTTAGGGAGAAAAAAATCCAAACCTACATGGCCCTGTGTGAAAAAGTAATTGCCCCCTGAACCTAATAACTGGTTGGGCCACCCTTAGCAGCAATGACTGCAATCAAGCGTTTGCGATAACTTGCAACGAGTCTTTTACAGCGCTCTGGAGGAATTTTGGCCCACTCATCTTTGCAGAATTGTTGTAATTCAGCTTTATTTGAGGGTTTTCTAGCATGAACCGCCTCTTTAAGGTCATGCCACAACATCTCAATAGGATTCAGGTCAGGACTTTGACTAGGCCACTCCAAAGTCTTCATTTTGTTTTTCTTCAGCCATTCAGAGGTGGATTTGCTGGTGTGTTTTGGGTCATTGTCCTGCTGCAGCACCCAAGATCGCTTCAGCTTGAGTTGACGAACAGATGGCCGGACATTCTCCTTCAGGATTTTTTGGTAGACAGTAGAATTCATGGTTCCATCTATCACAGCAAGCCTTCCAGGTCCTGAAGCAGCAAAACAACCCCAGACCATCACACTACCACCGCCATATTTTACTGTTGGTATGATGTTCTTTTTCTGAAATGCTGTGTTACTTTTACTCCAGATGTAACGGGACACGCACCTTCCAAAAAGTTCAACTTTTGTCTCGTCGGTCCACAAGGTATTTTCCCAAAAGTCTTGGCAATCATTCAGATGTTTTTTAGCAAAATTGAGACCAGCCTTAATGTTCTTTTTGCTTAAACGTGGTTTGCGCCTTGGAAATCTCCCATGCAGGCCATTTTTGCCCAGTCTCTTTCTTATGGTGGAGTCGTGAACACTGACCTTAATTGAGGCAAGTGAGGCCTGCAGTTCTTTAGATGTTGTCCTGGGGTCTTTTGTGGCCTCTCGGATGAGTTGTCTCTGCGCTCTTGGGGTAATTTCGGTCGGCCGGCCACTCCTGGGAAGGTTCACCACTGTTCCATGTTTTTGCCATTTGTGGATAATGACTCTCACTGTGGTTCGCTGGAGTCCCAAAGCTTTAGAAATGGCTTTATAACCTTTACCAGACTGATAGATCTCAATTACTTTTGTTCTCATTTGTTCCTGAATTTCTTTGGCTCTTGGCATGATGTCTAGCTTTTGAGGTTCTTTTGGTCTACTTCTCTGTGTCAGGTAGCTCCTATTTAAGTGATTTCTTGATTGAAACAGGTGTGGCAGTAATCAGGCCTGGGGGTGACTACAGAAATTGAACTCAGGTGTGATAAACCACAGTTAAGTTATTTTTTAACAACGGGGGCAATCACTTTTTCACACAGGCCCATGTAGATTTGGAGTTTTTTTTTCCCTTAATAACGAAAACCTTCATTTAAAAACTGCATTTTGTGTTCAATTATGTTATCTTTGACTAATAGTTAACGGTTTTTGATGAGCAGAAACATTTAAGTGTGACAAACATGCAAAAGAATAAGAAATCAGGAAGGGGGCAAATAGTTTTTCACACCACTGTAGCTGTTTGCTAGAATTCAAGCACAGTCATCAGGTTCCCAAAACCACCTTACATACATATGCATAGATGAAAAAACAGCTACTACACTAATTAATTAATATATTATTTAATTTATTTTAAAAAAACATTGAAAAGTAATGAGCAGCTTTTTCACTGTTTTCTGGGGCTTTCTTCTTTTCTTTTTGTACCATGGTCCCCAGTTCAACCTTGAGCTTGGGTTATGCCCAGTTTTAACAGGATTGCCTCTAAATCCCTCATGACACTGAACAGCTAACAAAAGTAAAAATATGCAGGCTATTTTGGGTTAAAATAAAGTAATTAATTTACAGAGTCACATATCAAACGGTCGATTTTTTTTTATATACCAACTGTTGATTGGTCTATATGGCACCACTGGTTCGCATAAATAGGGGAGTGAAGTAAGATCCTCTTTGTAGGTGATCAACAGCCATCATGAGGTCTCTGGTCCTGCTTTTGCTTGTCGGAGCTTGTTGTAAGTATAAACCTATTTTACAGGTTTTTGACTCGTAGGACAATATGATCTGACAGCCATGGTGGATATATTCTGATATGCAAGATTTTGTGCCTGTATGCAGTTGCTCTGGATGATGACAAGATCGTTGGAGGGAAGGAGTGCCAACCCAACTCCCAGCCCTGGCAAGTGTCTCTGAACGTTGGCTATCACTTCTGTGGTGGTTCTCTGATCAATCAGAACTGGGTTGTGTCTGCTGCTCACTGCTACCAATCGTAAGTGATGTATTTCATGCTGAATAAGGTATTTGTTTTGAAAAAAGCATCTTTGGAACTTAAAAAAAAAACAACATCCCATCTGTAGTCGTCTGGAGGTTCGTTTGGGTGAACACCAAATCCAGATTAATGAGGGCACAGAACAGTTCATTTCCTCCGCGAAAGTCATCCGCCATCCCAACTATAACTCCTGGAACATTGACAATGACATCATGCTCATCAAGCTGAATCAACCTGCCACCCTGAACAGCTATGTGCAGCCTGTGTCACTGCCCAGGAGTTGCCCCCCTGCGGGTACCTGGTGCACAGTCTCTGGATGGGGAAACACCATGAGCTCCAGTGAGTACAGACTCAGATTGTTCATGTAGGACAATTTACAATACATGATGCTGAAATGAAGGTTACATGTTCAAGTTATGAACTTTTTAGCATTTAAGCATCTTTCCAATCACATCCTATGTGTGTATCAGATAATAAGATATTCTTGTTTGACTGATACTTACTGAATACCTTTTTGTAGCTGCTGATCGCAACAAGCTGCAGTGTGTGGAGGTGCCGATTCTCTCTGACAGTGATTGTAATAACTCTTACCCTGGTATGATCACCAATTCCATGTTCTGTGCTGGCTTCCTGGAGGGAGGCAAGGACTCATGCCAGGTAAAGTTATACACTATGTGAGAGTAAAGTGAAAGCAAAGGTTACCATTTTAACATCTTTCTTCTTAAGCAATAAAATTGTAACTCTTCTCCATTCAGGGTGACTCTGGTGGCCCTGTGGTGTGCAACGGTGAGTTGCAGGGTATTGTGTCTTGGGGTTATGGCTGTGCTGAGCAGAATCACCCTGGTGTCTATGCTAAGGTAACTTGCCAAGCGCTGTCTGTTGTGATATCAGACATGATGTTCATTATAGATTGCAGATATGTTAAATAAATAATCTTCTTATTCTGTCTCCAGGTTTGCATTTTCACCGACTGGATTGCCCAGACAATAGCCAGCAATTAAATCTGTGGCAGTCCACTTTATACAATGCAACAGCATACTTTGGAATCCAACTCCAGCATTATATTAAAATAAAACTTTTTTTCCTGAAGCAATAACATATGCTGTTTGACTCTTCATTTGAAATTTTGAATTTTTTAAAACCATTTTTATGCACTATCAACTCATTTAATAATGAACAACTGATAAATAAAGAAGTCATGTCATGGTTTACATAGTTATAATGCATAAACGTTAGTCTAAGCACTGGAGGGCAAGAAGTAAAAAAAAATCCTAATTGAATTTATTTTAAATGTACCAGGCAAACACTGATGGTTTGGAGAGATGTGACATTCAAAAACATGTGAAATGTTAAAAAAAATAATAATAATTTATATGTGTATAGATTTTAAGCATTGCCTTTTGAAATCATACTCCATTAAAAGTTCACACAACTGCCCACAACAGAAATGGATAAAACACAAGTTCAATGAATGTGCTTCAGCACTAAAAGTGCTTTATAATGAGCACAGTCCCCACATAAAAAAAAGTTATTCCCATGTTATTTTAAAAAATATATTATTACTATTATTTTGAGGAAGTGACACTATTAGGAGCAGTGTTGCGGGACGTTACTTTTTAAAGTAATTACAAAAAGTGACTGTCTTTAAAAAGTAATCAGTTACATTACAGCATTACTTTCTGATAAAAGTAACTAGTTCGAGTACTTTTCTATTGCAGAAAATGAAAACTCCTTTGTGATTCCTCATGCATATTGTTTTAGTCAAGACCTTTATAACTATTCTACCATCATCACTCAGAGAAGTTTGGCCCATAATCTGTTAACTACTAATACCCCTATCTCACCTACGCGGTTTCGCACAGTGGCCGTATGTACGGTTCATCATGATTCACCGCGAGTTTTGGCGCTGTGATTAGGTTTCCATCTTTCCGCGAGTCAGTCCATGCATTGTCAAACCGCATAGGTGAGATAGGGCTATAACAGCAGGGATAACAGAGGGAGGCGGGTTATCAGGGGCGGGGCTTGTAGTACGACTTTCACACACACACACACACACACACACTAATGGATTGGGAATGCCTGCTGTCTGGCTCATGAATTATATAAATTGTCTGAATAATGGATTGCATTTTTTTTTAAATAATTAAATAAATGAGTAAGTGCAATAACTGAGGCGCATTAGATTATTCGTTATATCAAAAAAGTAATCCAAGTACTCCAAGTTACTTTGTAACGCATTAAACCCAACACTGATTAGGGGCACCTTCACTTTTGTGCAGTAATCTAATCAGCCAGTCATGTGGCAGCAGAGTAACACAAAAAAAAAATGTTTCAGCTGAGCTCCCTGAGCTTATAACCCTGACTCTAGTCATCTGGACCTGCCTGTCCCATCCTGATGTTGTACATCTTTTTGAAGATTTCTTCAGCTGAGTACCACTCACTCAATGACTAAACATGGATGTGATAAAGGTCGCCATGAGGTTGTTTTAATGCTACTGCATGGACAATCCAGAGAGAGATTGTGGAGATGACAATATTCTTAGTTAAAAGCCTATATAAATAAAAACAATTATAAGAATTTTAAAAAGAGAAAAAAATGTTAATCAATATGTCCATTGTCTTTTCGTCCTTTAATGTGTCCACACCAAGTCTAAGTTTGGTCAACAGATCATGTGTACATTTTTTATGCAGGATTGGCAATTAACTAAATAGCCAGTACATACATCTAATATCGCAAACAAAATTAAGAGATCATTACAGATTTGATTAGACTTGACCCCAAACTCGAGCATGGTTCAGTATACTTAAGCATGGCTGAAATATGGACTGAAGACAGCAGTGGATTGTTGTTTAAAAATAACCCATCATCACCACCTGTCTCTCAATCTCAGTGTGCACAGCATGCATCACATACTCTGAAGTGTAATTCATAGTTAATAAATCCAGAAGGCATGCGAGAGGATTGCTGTTGACCTTTTTTTTCCCCTAACATATGATTAAAATTAGGCATAGTGCAAAGTTCTTTGTACTTCTTTTTGTGTTTATTGATGCCTCTCAAACCAACTAGGTGCATACTGTCACCTGTCATCCTGCAGAGTATAATTACGCAAGTGTTCTTGGTTATGGAACAATATTAATAACGTAAAAGATGGTTGGTGAGGGAGAGGGGATAGAGAGGCAACTGTACCCAGAAATTATACAAAACAATTGTGCTTAGTGTAAATCTGCTCCCTGATACTTGTTAGATTTTCATCACCTTTCAACTCTTACTTTAAACATTGGATATAAAGACTTTGTGATAGAAACCAAGACACTACTGGGATGACTGGGTATTTGGTTTAGGAAGAGTACAAGTTTCTAATCAGATTGGAGCCGTTTCATGTGTAAAGGTTGACATAAAAAATAAAAAAAATTTAAAGCAAAAAAAAAAAGTAAGAAAGAAATTAAGCATGTTGGTTCAAATTTCAATTTATGTTGGTACTTTTTTATTTAATTTTTTTATAGAAGAAAATATTTAATGTGCCTGACAATGTAAAGTGGTGTAACCAAAACAAGTATATTTTTTCTGGTAATATTTTATCCACCTGGAATACATGTAAGAGTACACATAAAAATCAATATTCTATTTTAAAATAACACCCAAAAAAATGGTAGCAGGATTATCTGAATTTCATTATAAATTGTCCAAATAGTGACAGAAACATAAAACCTACGTAAGCTACCATAATTATTTTATTATTACTACCATAAATATTATGTCAACTTGACAAATTTTGTGAAAATGTACACACTCACAGGATTTCACTCTAACGGAGTAGATACATTTTCTTGGAATTTTTTTCAAAACACAAAATAAAAATCACTGGTTACACCAATTGACAAACTAGTTACACCTCTCTTTACTCTCTTTAGTGACGTTTTCTTTTTATCTCTTAATTTGTTCTTTTTACTGACATTTTTGTGTTCTCACTCGTCTTTTAAGTCTCAAGTCTGTAGTTCCATTTTAAGTTTGCAAAGTTCAGATCAGTCTTTCTCTGTAATGAAACATAGTTGTAATACTTGTCACTTCTTTTCATTTACTGTGCCAATTGAGCATAATGGTAACCACTATAAAACTAGCAATTAAAAAGACACACACTGTTTATTAATGGTTATTAAATGCATGTTTACATATGACAAAAATTATAACTTGTTTTAAAATAAAATTAAACATGTGCTTTTTGCGAGAAAAAAAAAAAAACAAGACCTGGATATGTACTCACAAACTCCTGTACAAACATAAGGTCACACATACTAGCAAGAAGGATGAGGGTGAGAAGATTACCACCTGTGGAAAATTGAATCAAGGTTATAGAGATTACAGGCTATCATAAAATAAACTAATTCTGCTATGAACCCTATAACCAGACACAAGAATGTTCTTGTGTCATTCTTGGTACTTGGATGTGGAAATACAAAAGGTGAAAGTGGGTATAAGTTGATTAACTTTGGGGAATATATTTGTTTGTATGGAGCAAATACGATTGCAGTATTCAATTGAATGTGCATTAAATTATTAAATGGAGTGAAGCATGCGACACTGATATACTGTACAAGTTAAAGTAGGACGATTTTAAGATTATTACTTCACTCATGTTGCCTGTTATGATTTAGAATTTTTTTTAACATTCTTCCTCATTGCATGTTCTTTTTTTTTAATCATATCATTGATCATGTGATTATGAAAGTGACCTTCATTATAATGGCATCCATATTTTCAGACTATTTTCTTATTTTGGCTGAGCAGTTACTAATGTCACAACAGCCTGCGGTGTCTGCACAGTTCGTTTTTCTTTTTCTTTTTTACAGTAATTGAAATAATTCGTACTCTGGTAGGATCGCTAAGGCCATGTTCTGTGCGACATGATGACTATTTGCAGGAAAACCAAGATACTCCAACATTAAAGGATCTGTTCGGAACAAGCAAAATGTACCATATTCAACAAATAGTTTGGAGCCTTGTTACCAAAAACTATTGGTGATCTGGTGGGCCTGTGGTATGAAATGGTTAGCTCCAGGGTGTTGTGCATTGGGACAATGGTTGTGCTGAGCAGAATCACCCTAGTGTCTGTGAGCAAGAACTGTGGCAAAATCATCAATTATGACATAATAATAATAATAATAATAATAATAATAATAATAATAATAATACGTACATTTACAGTTTACCTCACCTTAAATTATTGCACTTAGGAAATAAATAAAAAAAATTCTATCCAGGTCTGCACTAACCTAATATTAATTAAATACATTTATTAAATAAATATAAAATATTTTTGGAATCCAATCTATAATATATTTTACAAAAATATACCATTCATCTTACTCTTCATTTGGCAAACATTTGTTAAAACTCACTGTAATAAGAGATTACTGACATACTGTAAGGGTGAGTTTACATGCAGACTTACATGGCAGCCTTTTCCAGGGCACAACATAAAGGACCAGATGCCTGCTGCAGGGTATCACAACCACATACATTTTCATTATCAGTCCCAGCCCTCAGAGTAATCAGAGTAGCCCCCAAAGAAAAGTCTACTGGCATAAATCTATGTATGCCTACACTCACACACGCAAACACACTTTGCAAAAGCAGTTCTCAGACCTCAGGACTAACATGTGTATGAGTACATTTCTTTTGTAGGTGCAATATTCTTTCAATTACTACAGTATATCAGATGGCATAATTTAAGGTTGTTCATGTTGCATTTAGTACCCAACATCTCCCTCTACTGGCCATTTGATGAACTTAAGTGAGGATAAGTGCAGGCTAAGTGCAGGCTGGAGCAATAGGCGTGCTGAGAGATAGGGAGCGTGTCAAAAGTTTTTTCATTGGTGAAAGGAGCTTCTGTGTTGGCCAATCAGCGGTAATCCTATTTATATGTAAGTACCTTCAGTTTCCAGAAGAGGCAGGAACATAGGGTGACATATAAGCAGAGGTGGAAAGAGTAATAAAATTTTGTACTTAAGTAAAAGTACTGTTACTTTAGTGAACTTTTACAGAAGTACAAGTAAAATTACCCTTATAAAAATCTTCTGAAGTAAAAGTAAAAAGTAGCTCGTTAAAAATTTACTCAGAGTAAAAGTTACTGAGTTACTTGATTTTTTTTTTAACAGCGAGGGTGGGATGGGGGATAAAAAACCCTTGCATAATAAATCTGTTCCCTTTGTTATGCTTGAAATCAAAGTGGTTGCTTAAATATGACCAGGGGTTTGCTTCATAAGAATTTGTTAGCATTTCACTTTCAGCTGTGTCTGCATCACTGGCATCTGTTTTGTCCGTCTACATCGTTCTTGTGAATTAATGCGTTTGTTCTCCATCAATCAGTCAGTGCAGTGGTTTCCGGAGTGCAATTTTTTTCCTTCCCCGTTGTATTATTTGTATTATTTTTCATTTCCATCCTTTTTTTTTTTTACTCAGTAGCGAATATGATTTAAAATGTAGTGAAGTACAATACTTTAAACAAAACATACTTAAGTAAAATTACAGATTTTAAAAACTACTTTAAATAGTAGAAGTACACAAAAAATCTACTCAATTACAGTAATGCGAGTAAATGTAATTCATTACTTTCCACCTTTGCATATAATAGTGAAGGCAGAAGCACTCAGGTAGACTACATCTTGTGTCGACGTTGTAATCTGAAAGAGATCAGTGACTGCAAAGTGTTGGTAGGGGAGAGTGTAGCCAGACAACACAGAATGGTGGTGTGTAAAATAACCCTGGTGGTGAGGAAGGTGAAGAGGACAAAGGCAGAGCAGAGGAAAAAGTGGTGGAAGCTGAGAAAGGAAGAATGTTGTGTAGTCTTTAGGGAGGAGTTGAGACAAGCTATGGGTGGTCAGGAGGTGCTTTCAGTTGACTGGACAACTACAGCCAATGTGATCAGGGAGACAGGTAAGAGGGTACTTGGTGTATCATCAGGAAGTCCAGAAGTGTATACAGGGAAAGAGGCTAGCTAAGAAGAAGTGGGACACTGAGAGGACTGAAGAGAGTAGACAGGAGTACAGGGAGATGCAGCGTAAGGTGAAGGTAGAAGTGGCAAAGGCCAAACAAAGAGCATATGAGGACTTGTATGGTAGGCTGGACAGTAAGGAGGGAGAGGTGGATCTGTACAGGTTGGCGAGGCAAAGAGATAGAGATGGGAAGGATGTGCAGCAGATTAGAGTGATTTAAGACAGAGATGGAAATGTACTGACAGATGCCAAGAGGGTGATGGGAAGATGGAAGGAGTACTTTGAGGAGTTGATGAATGAGGAAAACGAAAGAGAACAAAGAGTAGAAGAGGTGACTGTTGTGGAGCAGGAAGTAGCAAATATTAGTAAAAGTGAGGTGAGAAGGGCGTTGAAGAGGATGAAGAGTGGAAAGGCTGTTGGTCCTGATGACATACCTGTGGAGGTGTGGAAGTGCTTAGGAGAAGTGGCAGTAGAGTTTCTGACTAGTTTGTTTAACAAGATCTTGGAGAGTGAGAGGATCCCAGAAGAATGGAGGAGAAGTGTATTGGTGCCGATTTTTAAGAACAAGGGAGATGTGCAGAGCTGTGGCAATTACAGAGGCATAAAGCTAATGAGCCATACAATGAAGCTGTGGAAAAGAGTAGTGGAGGCTAGGTTAAGGGCAGAGGTGAGCATTTGTGAGCAGCAATATGGTTTTATGCCTAGAAAGAGTACATCAGATGCAGTATTTGCTTTGAGGATGCTAGTGGAGAAGTACAGAGAAGGTAATAAAGAATTGCATTGTGTCTTTGTAAATTTAGAGAAGGTGTACGACAGGGTGCTGAGGGAGAAGCTGTGGTGTTGTATGAGGAAGTCTGGAGTTGCAGAGAAGTATGTTAGAGTGGTGCAGGACATGTATGAGAGTTGTTAGACAGTGGTGAGATGTGCTGTTGGTGTGACAGAAGAGTTCAAGGTGGAGGTGGGTCTGCATCAAGTATCGGCTCTAAGCCCCTTTTTGTTTGCTCTGGTGATGGACAGGATGACAGATGAGGTTAGACAGGAGTCTCCATGGACTATGATGTTTGCAGGTGACATTGTGCTTTGTAGCGAGAGCAGGGAACAGGTGGAAGAAAATTTGGAGAGGTGGAGGTGTGAAAGCAGAGGAATGAAGGTTAGCCGCAGCAAGACGGAATACATGTGTGTGAATGAGAGGAACCCAAGAGGAACAGTGAGGCTACAGGGAGCAGAGGTAAAGAAGGTGCAGGACTTTAAGTACTTAGGGTCAACGGTCCACAGCAATGGAGAGTGTGGAAAGGAGGTGAAGAGGCGGGTACAGGCAGGTTGGAATGGGTGGAGAAAAGTTTCAGGTGTGTTGTGCGATAACAGAGTATCAGCGAGAATGAAAGGAAAGGTGTACAGGACAGTGGTGAGACCAGCAATGCTCTACGGCTTAGAGACAGCGGCACTGAAGAAAAGACAGGAGGCAGAGCTAGAGGTAGCAGAGCTAAAGATGTTGAGGTTCTCTTTGGGAGTGACAAGGATGGATAGGATCAAGAATGAGTTCATCAGAGGGACAACCCATGTTAGATGTTTTGGAGATAAAATCAGAGAGGCCAGATTGAGGTGGTTTGGACATGTTCAGAGGAGAGAGTGTGAATATATCGGTAGAAGGATGCTGAGGTTGGAACTGCCAGGCAGGAGGTCTAGAGGAAGACCAAAGAGATTTATGGATGCAGTGAGAGAGGACATGAAGTTAGTTGGTGTGAGAGAAGAGGATGCAGATGATGGGGTTAGATGGAGGCAGATGATTCGCTGTAGCGACCCCTGAAAGGGAACAGCCGAAAGACAAAGAAGAAGATGTAAGTACCTTTAGGTTAGCGTGGAAGAACATGGCGGCGGTAAGGCCTGGTGTGCTTAGTCAGTATAAATAATTTTTTTCTTTATTTTCATCATTTAATTGTTCGTTTAATTGTTGTCGACAGCATGAATGAATAAGCAGATTGTGTGTATGGGTTGAGTGGAGGGGTTATTAATTTATTTTTTTACTTGTGTAGACAAGCTCTTAAACGAAGCAGCTCTGCCTCTAAATAAAATGTTTTATTGGCTAAAATTGTGTCTGTTTACTAACCCTCGTTACAAATAACACTGAAAAACTTAAATAAACCTGTAAGGGTTTATAATATGTAATCTAATAAGAAGATTCCTGTGCCTTGAGAACAGCTTCCTCATGCCTTATGTGGTAACACCTTCTATATCCTGTATCCAGACGAGGATACATCAAAATGGCTCTTGTCTGCTAGAACCCTTTTGTTTAATCAGGAGAATGTAAACGTATTTCCTCTCTCCTGTCTGTCTCCGGGTACCTCTATGACTGACATGTTAATGACTGGCTCTTTTGATGTTCGAGACGTAGCACCGTTTAAATGTGCTCTCTTTGCTCAGAATAAACCGAGATCTTCAGACATCATGCCTGCGTGTGTGTGTTTGTGTCTCTCCCGGTCGAGTACAATAATATTAGGAAGTATAAAATAACACTCGTATTATATAAGTATTATCTTATTTTAGTTGATTAAAGTGACATTATAAAGCGCAATATAAAACAGTATTAAAAAAAAAACGGTGAACAAAACAGTATGAACAACAACAATAATATGTTTTAGTTTTCATGCACTTTTAGTAAATCTACAGAAAAACTAATGTCAGTTCAAAATATTCTAAATGACTAATTCTGTAACTTTCTTTCGGTCTTGTTTAACCAATACAAAGTTAATAGTATTCCAAAAATATTAAAATTACGTAAAAAAATTATGAACAGCTTGTGGTACTATATTATTTTAAATAATTGTAATTTGATTTTGATTATGGGTTTAATACAGTTAAGGCTAGAAGGAATACAGCTGTAGCTATGCGCACATCAATCTAACGTTATTTTTCTCTCACTGTACAATAACAACTTTTTGTGAAAAACGATCCAATAGGAATAACAATTCATTTCATTGTTAGTTATATATCCCTTCTAGCCACGACCATGACTCAAACGCACGAGGATGACGTCAGTAACCCGTGGCAACGCAGTAGAATGTTTAGAAAGGAATATTTGTAATATCGATATTTTACAGGAAAAGAATGGAATTTTAATATAGAGGATTATGTTGGCTGCATTACTTAAACGCATTAGAAAGAACAATAGCGTTTAATATTAGCCTTTAAACAGGCAATGAGCACAACCAATCATAAAGACCTTTCGGCACGCCCCAAACCTTTCGACACGCCCATTACTCCGACCTGCAGTTACCCCTGTCTCCGCATTTGAGGTAACAGACTTTCAAAAAAAAATTCCTGCAATTGCAATTCCTGCTTCAAGACCATACAACAGCCTGTAATGACAAAGTTTGTGTGTGCGCGTGTGAATGAGAGGGAGAGAGAGATCCAGTGCTAGATGGTAACACAAAGACAGGTTTGTAACACTAAACTTCAAGAATATATGTAAAAGCATTGTAAGAGGGGGAAAAGGAAAATAAATAAATAATAACCGGATGTGAAAGTAAGGACATAATGTCATGCGCCCAAAGGCTGAAACAGATCACCTGTGCTGACTTTATGTATAAAGTGTATACAAATAATCCACTTTTTTTTTATTAATTAATTTTTATTTTTCTTCTTACAAATTATACTATTCAGGCATTTTTTAAAATCTAAATTAACCAAAAAAGAATTCTAGGGTGCTATGGCTATCATAGACGTCACTTAAGCACCCCCAAGCCCCTCACTGATAAAAATTCATTATGGTGATTTTTTTTTTTAAGTTGAAGCATTTTCTTCTATTCTCGGTATAATGTTAGGTTAGTATTTACAAATGTCCTTTTTATAGCTACAAGCTGACATTTATCTATGATCTTTACATGTCTAATGAACAAAAACACTTGGGATAGGCAGCCAACTAGTTAAACTGTATTTAAAAAGAAAGTAAGTAGATAGAGAAGATAGATGGCTCAGTGGTAGGTTTCTCGCCTTCCATGCGGAAGGACCAGGTTAAATTCCCACCCAATGCTCACACTCCCGGCCACTGTTTGCAGTGCCGGTCCCAAGCACGGATAAAATGGGAGAGTTGCATTAGGAAGGGCATCCAGCGTAAAACTTGCGCCAAGTTGTTTATATTATGTCCATGATGAGCAAGGCAAGGGAGACAGTGACGCAACAACTTCCTGAAATGACAACAGGAAGAGGAACCAGACTGAAAAGGGAACCTATCCTCATTTGGGTGATACCAGACAGATATAAGCAGGGATTTGACTTGTGGTCATACCACATGCTGCATCAAAAAGCAGAAAATATAGAATTTCTAGTGGATCCCATATTTATATAGCAATTGATTACGACTGCTCCACTGTGCAGCACAAGCTATGTTTTCAACACTTTTAAACAGAAAACACTGATGTATGATGGAGAACATGTTTATTGCATGTGGTTAATTTGATTGTAAAACATTTTGCCAATGTGCTTTACTGTAAAAAATGTCAGTTACAGCTTTACATATATTTTTATTATCCAGTCAGTACACTTCTTTATGCAGTCATTTGATGCCTTAATTGCACTTAAGAGCATCAGGCGATTTAAGGACTGCTGTAGCGTCCACTAAAGAGAATGTTTCGACTTGGTTTGTGTTGAATGAAAAAGACGAAGGGGTGGTCTGCCTTAAAGGACACTGGCATTACAGCACAACGCAGCATCATGACAGCCACAGTAGCTGCAGCTGCTTCAGTGCCTTCCTCATTCACTTCTACAAAAGCCTTGTGCATCACCTTGGAGAGCACCAAATCATTACTAGGAGACATGTGTGAAAAATCAGCTTTGGCCATGTCAAAGGCATCTGCCATGCCCATGTTGACAAGCAGATCTTTCATGTCGTAGGTTTCTTCCAGTTTGAATCGTGGCAAAGACACTTGCACTTCAACCAAGTCCATCATATCAGGCCGTGTCCACTCCATGAAGTTCTCATAATTGAGCGCTTGTTCGATCTGTGAAATATATTTTAACACACTTGTATTTGCTTTATATATAAACAAATGAATTAGATTTTCAAAGCTAGTCAATTTAAAGAATTTACCTTCTCAAGGCCAGTAGTATCATCTGCAATCTCAACAGGTAGCATAATTAGCATACTGAGCTCGTTGCCCACATAGGGCAATTCTATAATGTTAAACTGCAAACCAGGTATAAAAGCCAGGGGAAACTTTGCCTTTTGGGTCATCATCTGCACTGGTTTTGTGTCGTTCTGTATGTAATAAAATATAAAAACATTTAAATATATAATAATAATAATAATAATAATAATAATAATATAATTATTAGTCATTATTTTAAATAAAAGGGTGAAAATGAAGAAAAACCCACAATTAAAACATGAGAACGAGAATTTCTTTTAATTCATAGGTGAATATACTGAGATTTTATATATATATATATATATATATATATATATATATATATATATATATATAATTTTTTTAATTTTTAATTTTTTTTTTTATTCAATTTTCTCCGTAATTGAGTCGTGTCCAATTCCTCCCAGTCACTAGTAGCTCCACACTACGAACTGCTTGCTCACGCACCATTTGGGAGCAGCGGAACACACTCGGACCACTTGGAACACACTATCTGCTCCTTCCGCTTGCGTGAGCTCACAGACGCTCCTGACTGGCCTTATAGCTGTAATTATTGAATGCCTCCCATCCCAGCCCGCTGAGAGAGCTGGGTCAATTTGCTCTCTCTAGGCCCTCTGCTGTGCGAGGCTACAACCAGCGAACCAGCGATCTCAGGATGATAAGGCAAGCACATTACCACTGCGCCACACTGCGCTATTCCTTATTTATATACTCAAGTTATATTGTTAGTTTTTATCTTTACTTTTTTCCTAAATGTGAAGTAGATATTGCCATATTTTGTTATTTACAATAGACAGTATTGCATCACTGCATTTTCATCACATAAGATCGGTGCAACGTCTCACAAAAGAATATGGTTGCACAAGAACAACAAAAGACTTTTTGGTTTAATTTTTCCTTTTTTTTCCTTTTCTGGCTTAGGTCTATGTTTAGTTACCTAGCTACACAATAACAGGACAATGTTTTACAATACGCTATAAGACATAGAAGGAAAACACAAGACAAGCTAGAACCATGCAAAGACGACAGGCGTATACATGACAGGACAGGAGTGCAAAAATGTACAGAAGAGTACAGGAGGACATAGATTTGCACAGAAGAGAACAAGTTCACAAGAATTCAAATAGGAAGAAGACTGCATTTTCTTATTATAAGTGCATAGTACCCACCTTGTTTATTTTAAAAGGAGTCTCTGTTGTTGCCTCTACCTTAAACTGCTTTTCCCAGCTGCCCTTAAAGTAGATGGCATTCACCAAGACAAGTTTGGTCAAACTGTCAACAATTCCTTTTGCCAGCAAGTTCTTGATCTTTTCTATTGTGAGCATTTTAAGGCACAAAAACAGTGTTAATCAGACACAACATTCCTAGAAAAATATTGCACAGGACAAAAATGCAATAATAATGATTCTATTAATTCAAATATTAATATTACAATTAGTAGCATTTGTATTTTAAGTAGAAGAAGTAGTTCACTAGTACAGAGGTAGTACACACAATGTAAATAAAAAAAAATAAAAATCAGCAAGGTCACTGGGGAGAAAACTACAAGGTGGATCTGCATTTCAGCTATATTAGCTCTGTGGTGGATAAACATGGACTAAACATGTTAAAATTAATGCACAATTATAGCATGCATGTAACCCCAATGTAAATGTAGGTTGCTTTTGTGCCTCCAGGACAGCCTTGTCCCCTAGGGAAAGACTCCACCAGACCTCACCAGGGTGTGCTTTAATGTCTGACATCAGGAAAAGAGGGGCGAATATTTTAGGTTGGATACTCAGTGGATCAGAACTGTTTGCTCACCACGGGGTGATTGATGGATCAACAACCTTGAACTCCTTGCCTGCTAAGCATCATATATGAGAGGCTGTGATGGACTGGGTGTTCTGATACCATTCTATTGTGTCCAGTATTTTATTTTTTTTTAGCAATTTGTGCTTCATTGTCTTTATTGTGGGGTGGGCTTGGACAGGACCTTTGGTCTTTACAGGCATAGATGAGTCGTGTTGCCCATTACCCCGTCATCAGTTCAGTTGTACACAATTCATAATGTTATTCAATTCACCTGGCAGTGTTGTGTTGTGTTGTGACTAAACGGTGTATTGCTCCACTGGCTGTGGCTATCATGGCTAAACTTCTCAGCAAGTAGACTTTCCCGAATTTAAAGTTAACTGGTAACCAACTTTGTGACTTTAGAAATGTCTGATTCAATTAAGTTACTTTCAATGATCTTACCGTCTGTTTACAAAACTAGTTTACTTATACATATGTCGATATAGTATTTTTCATTTTTAAGGGGCAGTGGTGGCTGAAACTATTAAGGGCTCCGCGTTACAGAAGGTTGGCAAGTTCAAGCCCCAGCCTTGCCAGCTGCTGCTTTTGAGCCCCTAAGCAAAGTCCTTAAATCTACTGTATCTGCTCCAGCGGTGCTGTAAACAGGCTGGACCCATGCTCTAACCCTAGCTTCCTAACTGATATATGCGATGAAAGAATGAAAAATTCACAAATAAGTTTATGTACACTTCTAACCTTTAGTTTGTTTCTCCACCCAGCTGTTGATTTTGACACGCACGGCTTCTGCATTTGATTGAAAGTCAACAGTTTCTAGCTCGGCATTGTAGTGTTTTTTTGTGTCACTCAGAAATTTCTGTTCAAAATTAAACCAATTAAAAACAAAGAAACATATGTAGATCAAGATTTGCTGAACAATAAACGCAACTCAGCTGACTGTCAAAAGCAAATTAGGGGGAAATCAACCTTCACTAAATTAACTAAATAATTAATTTAATATGTTATTGGGTGGCCAGCATTAATGTTAGGCAATATATGCCATAAATTACATTTATTTAGTCATTTGACACATTTTCATTTGAATATACTTACAACCTTTTATATGAACATGGCTTTAGTGGTTCTTGGTTGTGTCAAACTAATATGAAAAGGGCTTAAACCGAGAGAGCTTTGCTTATAAATGTTCCTATAAAGTGTACACCACCAGTCAAAAGTTTGGACATGTCTTCTAATTCCATAATTTTTCCTGATTTTTATTTCCTTCTACATTGTAAAATGTAGGCATTAAAAAAAATGCAATAATCTCCTCTGAACAGTTGATGTTCAGATGTGTCTGCTACTTACTGTATGTTCTGTAAAGCCCTCATAATGGTTCTAATCTGAGATGCTGCTAAATGGTGATTTTAAGGCTGGTAACTCTAAATGAACTTCTTCTCTGCAGCAGAGGTAAGTTTTGGCCCTGCTTTTCTGGAATGGTCTTCATGAGAACAAGTTTCATCATGGTGCTTGATGGTTTTGACAATACCATTCTTGCAGGAAGTATTCCAGAACAGCAGACCTGTGTGTCATAAAATAACTTAATTCTACTGTACTTAACTACTTAATTACATGTGTTATTTCATATTTTTCAAATCTCCAGTATTCTTCTAGAATGCATAAAAATTAAATACTAAAAAAAAAAAAAAAAAAACCCACTGAATTAGAAGATGTGTCCAAACTTTTTACTGGTACTGCAAGTGCGTATATTTATGGGGCTCAAATGTTCTAGTATGATCATGCCCCTGTGCACAAAGCAAGCAACCCCACTGAACACCTTTGGGATTAACTGGAAAGCTGACTGAGCGCCCAACATCATTAATGCTCTTGACTGAATGAGCAAAAATTGTCAAAATCCTGCTCCAAAATCTAGTGGAAAATATTACAACTGCAAAGGGGGACATTTACAATGCTGCAATACATAATCAAAAAGCATATAAGCATGTATTTGTCAAGTGTCCTCATATAGCAGTCACAATACAATTAAATAACACATTAAGTAATTTTATTTTTTTTTATTTATTTAATTTTTAACACTTTAGTAATGTTACTGTTTTGCTTTTAGCAAAGCTCTCTATCATGCTTCATATTGTGTATGGGAGAAAATAATTTCTCACATCTTTGTATTCAGAGATCTTACCGCCACAAATTTATAGGACTGCTCTCCATAAAGCCTATTGGCCAGACTGAGGGAATAAGGTGCTCCTGCTTTGTTTAGTTGCTGCATCAGCTTGTTGAAGCTGACGTGGATGTCATCTGTGGCTTTATCATGGTGAAGAGTCTACATAATGTGGATTGAAAATAAAAATCAAAGTTACCCATGAATAAAAACAAGAAATCTTTGTAATAAGTGAAGATTAGCTCCATCCTAACAGAATTATTACTTACATAACAAATAAGGAAATGAGTAAATGCAAGTAAAACTGTTCATGTATGTAAGAGTTTTTGACTCGTAAGTAAGCTGTATGGTATCAATACAAAGAAAGAAAGGCAGCACTAGATGCCAGTTATCCGCAACCAAGGAGAAGCACCTATACCTGTAAGTAAGCCATGAACTACCATCACCAAGGTTATTGCCAAAATAATGCCTTTTCCCCATTAGTGCCTCCATTTAGTATTTACATTTAACAACCTTTTTAAACACAGCTGGTAACTGGAATTTCTGAGTTTGTTGTGCATGTTGGTCTGCTACTGGTTGAGCAGACTTAGGCTTCACTGGTTTGTTGAAGCTCAAGACCTACAGCAACATATTAATCATGAGATTTGCAAAACCCTTTTGATCACATACATCAGTTGTTTGCAGAATACATTACATAAAATACATTCATTTTAATTTGGAATGTAGGTGTGTGCTAGGGCTGCACGATATTAGGAAAATATGCGATATTGTTGAATACTGAGATAACGATATTTCTTGCGATATAACATTTCCCTAGAGAAATGCATTTTTTTATTATTATTATTGCCTATTTTTTTTATTATTTATTTATTTATTTATTTATATGTAATGATCATACTAAAAAATAAACAGGTAATAGATATTCGTCTGATGTAATTAAATCTAATTCAGGCTAAAAAGAAACTATATGTCAAGGAAGTTGCAAATATTTAGACTTCAGAACACTATGAATGACTTAAACCCCTCAGCAGATATTCTGACTTCTGGTTTGCTGTTACCATAGACCTGCCAACACAATACGAATTACTTTCAAACATTACTTTTTATTTAAGTGGAACCATACACTCATCAATAGTGTCTTAAAACAAGAACATCTTTTAAACAAAATATTCTCTTTGGCTTGCCTGTTTTTTTTTTTATAAAAATAAATATTATTAAACAAAAATTTAATTAAAAAAATACTATTTGCCACACACACACACGCACGGACACGCTCCGCGACCGGCACTAGGACCCAGAAGTAATGCGGGCGCAAACCCGGAAGTATAAGAGGAGTAAACAAACTAGTGCATACAGCTTAGTCACTGTGTTCGCCATGTCAGTTCAGATTCGAGTGTGTGTTTATAGGACGCGGGTTAAATGTGTGTTTTTCCCTTGCTCCCCTTCTGTGAGAGTCCTTAAACTAATTCACGTGGTTATCCTGCCTACTCGCTTGCTTCCGCGTTTGGGTTTACCGTCTATAAAGGGCTAACGGCTAATCGCGGCTAATCGCTAAATCTTCTGATCATCCGGGGTTAGTTCGCGACAGAATTAAGTATAAAGATATATATATATAAAGATATAAGCGGGTATAAACATAGTAAGGGCCCATCTGATTGGTCAAATTTGGACACACAAATGCTTGGCAAATACAGTATTTATCGCAACTCCTTGCGATATGGTTATCGCGCATGCTATTATCGCGATAACGATATTTTTTCGATATATCGTGCAGCCCTAGTGTGTGCTATGGTCAAATACTTATGTAAAAGTAGACTTAAAATCTCATAAACAGGATTTTTACCATGTACTGTACATAAATACAAAATCCATTGCACTTTAGGAAGAAAAAAGAAAAAAAGGGCCAAAAATGTTACCCTATTCTGTACTAAACACCCCTAAACTCCACAAGTGGCCTCTTTGCAAGAAAGAATCATTAAGAATTTATGTCATTAAGAATAGTCAAGACTTGTAATATATCATTGCAAGTAAAAAATTATTTATCACACATAACACTGGTTACTGTCCTTCTAAAACATGGAACTGAGCAATTATGAAGACTTCTCAACAACCCCTGAGAATGAATTGCAACAGTTGCTTTTCAGGGAAACTGAATAACAATCAACAAGTTTCAGTCACCAACAAGCTGCTTTAGGTTCTTGTTGCAAAATCACATGCAGTGGATATGACACATTGTGAGAACCTGTGCCAAGGCCCAATGAACATCCTGATTGGTTGCTGCATGATGAGTCTTGCTGTGGTGACTCAGTGGATAAGGCTCTATATTGAAACACTTGGGCCCTTGAGCAAGGCCTTTATCCCTTTACACTCCAGGGAAACTTATTGTGGCTGCACAGTAGGGCTGCACGATATATAGGAAAAATATCGTTATCGAGATAATGGCATGCGCGATAACCATATCACAAGGAGTTGCGATAAACACTTTATTTGCCAAGCATTTGTGTGTCCAAATTTGACCAATCAGATGGGCCCTTACTATGTTTATACCCACTTTTTATATATATATATATATATATATATATATATATATATATATATATATATATATATATATATATATATATATATATATATATATATATATATATATATGGGCTGCACGATATTAGGAAAATATGCGATGTTGTTGAATACTGCGATAACGATATTTCTTGCGATATAACATTTCCCTAGAGAAATGCATTTTTTTATTATTATTATTGCCTATTTTTTTTATTATTTATTTATATGTAATGATCATACTAAAATAAACAGGTAATAGATATTCGTCTGATGTAATTAAATCTAATTCAGGCTAAAAAGAAACTATATCTCAAGGAAGTTGCAAATATTTAGACTTCAAAACACTATGAATGACTTAAAACCCTCAGCAGGTATTCTGACTTCTGGTTTGCTGTTACTATAAACCTGCCAACACAATATTAATTACTTTCAAACATTACTTTTTATTTACATGTAACCATACACTCATCAATAGTGTCTTAAAACAAGAGCATCTTTTAAACAAAATATTCTCTTTGGATTGCCTGTTGTTTTTTAAATAAAATTAAATATTAAACAAAAATTTAATAAAAAAAAAATACTATTTGTCACACACACGCACACTTGCTCCGCGACCGGCACTAGGACCCGGAAGTAATGCGGGCGCGAACCCGGAAGTATAAGAGGAGTAAACAAACCACCGCATAGAGCTTAGTCACTGTGTCGGTTCAGACTGTTTCCTTTCTGATTCGAGTGGGTGTTTATAGGACGCGGGTTAAATGTGCGTTTTTCCCTTGCTCCCCTTCTGTGAGAGTCCTTAAACTAATTCGCCTGGTTATCCTGCCTACTCGCTTGCTTCCGCGTTTGGGTTTACAGTCTATGAAGGGCTAACGGCTAATCGCGGCTAACGGCTAATCTTCTGATCATCCGGGCTTAGTTTGCGACAGAATGAAGTATAAAGATATAAATAATATATATATATATATACAGTGGTGTGAAAAACTATTTGCCCCCTTCCTGATGTCTTATTTTTTGCATGTTTGTCACACTTAAATGTTTCTGCTCATCAAAAACCGTTAACTATTAGTCAAAGATAACATAATTGAACACAAAATGCTCAAAAAAAGAGATACATATACACACATATATATATATATATATATATATATATATCTATATATCTATATAAAGATATAAGCGGGTATAAACATAGTAAGGGCCCATCTGATTGGTCAAATTTGGACACACAAATGCTTGGCAAATAAAGTATTTATCGCAACTCCTTGCAATATGGTTATCGCGCATGCCATTATCGCGATGATATTTTTTCGATATATCGTGCAGCCCTAATATACACAGTGGTGTGAAAAACTATTTGCCCCCCTCCTGATTTCTTATTCTTTTGCATGTTTGTCACACAAAATGTTTCTGATCAAACACATTTAACTATTAGTCAAAGATAACACAAGTAAACACAAAATGCAGTTTTTAAATGAGGGGTTTTATTATTTAGGGAGAAAAAAAATCCAAACCTAGATGGCCCTGTGTGAAAAAGTAATTGCCCCCTGAACCTAATAACTGGTTGGGCCACCCTTAGCAGCAATAACTGCAATCAAGCATTTGCGATAACTTGCAACGAGTCTTTTACAGCGCTCTGGAGGAATTTTGGCCCACTCATCTTTGCAGAATTGTTGTAATTCAGCTTTATTTGAGGGTTTTCTAGCATGAACCGCCTTTTTAAGGTCATGCCACAACATCGCAATAGGATTCAGGTCAGGACTTTGACTAGGCCACTCCAAAGTCTTCATTTTGTTTTTCTTCAGCCATTCAGAGGTGGATTTGCTGGTGTGTTTTGGGTCATTGTCCTGCTGTAGCACCCAAGATCGCTTCAGCTTGAGTTGACGAACAGATGGCCGGACATTCTCCTTCAGGATTTTTTGGTAGACAGTAGAATTCATGGTTCCATCTATCACATCAAGCCGTCCAGGTCCTGAAGCAGCAAAACAACCCCAGACCATCACACTACCACCACCATATTTTACTGTTGGTATGATGTTCTTTTTCTGAAATGCTGTGTTACTTTTACGCCAGATTTAACGGGACACGCACCTTCCAAAAAGTTCAACTTTTGTCTCGTTGGTCCACAAGGTATTTTCCCAAAAGTCTTGGCAATCATTGAGATGTTTTTTAGCAAAATTGAGACGAGCCTTAATGTTCTTTTTGCTTAAAAGTGGTTTGCGCCTTGGAAATCTGCCATGCAGGCCATTTTTGCCCAGTCTCTTTCTTATGGTGGAGTCGTGAACACTGACCTTAATTGAGGCAAGTGAGGCCTGCAGTTCTTTAGATGTTGTCCTGGGCTCTTTTGTATCCTCTCGGATGAGTTGTCTCTGCGCTCTTGGGGTAATTTTGGTCGGCCGGCCACTCCTGGGAAGGTTCACCGCTGTTCCATGTTTTTGCCATTTTTGGATAATGGCTCTCACTGTGGTTCGCTGGAGTCCCAAAGCTTTAGAAATGGCTTTATAACCTTTACCAGACTGATAGATCTCAATTACTTTTGTTCTCATTTGTTCCTGAATTTCTTTGGATCTTGGCATGATGTCTAGCTTTTGAGGTGCTTTTGGTCTACTTCTCTGTGTCAGGTAGCTCCTATTTAAGTGATTTCTTGATTGAAACAGGTGTGGCAGTAATCAGGCCTGGGGGTGACTACAGAAATTGAACTCAGGTGTGATAAACCACAGTTAAGTTATTTTATAACAAGGGGGGCAATCACTTCTTCACACAGGGCCATGTAGATTTGGAGTTTTTTTTCTCCCTTAATAACGTAAACCTTCATTTAAAAACTGCATTTTGTGTTCAATTATGTTATCTTTGACTAATAGTTAACGGTTTTTGATGAGCAGAAACATTTAAGTGTGACAAACATGCAAAAAATAAGACATCAGGAAGGGGGCAAATAGTTTTTCACACCACTGTATATATATATATATATATATATATTATTTATATCTTTATACTTCATTCTGTCGCAAACTAAGCCCAGATGATCAGAAGACTTAGCGATTAGTCGTTAGCCGCGATTAGCCGTTAGCCCTGTATAGACGGTAAACCCAAACGCGGAAGCAAGCGAGTAGGCAGGATAACCACGCGAATTAGTTTAAGGACTCTCACAGAAGGGGAGCAAGGGAAAAACACACATTTAACCCGCGTCCTATAAACTCGAATTAGAAAGGAAACAATCTGAACCGACATGGTGAACACAGTGACTAAGATCTATGCGGTGGTTTGTTTACTCCTCTTATACTTCCGGGTTCGCGCCCGCATTACTTCCGGGTCCTAGTGCCGGTCGCGGAGCGAGTGTGTGTGTGTGTGTGTGCGTGCGTGACAAATAGTATTTTTTTAATTTAATAATATTTATTTTTATAAAAAAAAATAAATAAAAAAAAAAACAGTCAACCCAAAGAGAATATTTTGTTTAAAAGATGCTCTTGTTTTAAGACACTATTGATGAGTGTATGGTTACATGTAAATAAAAAGTAATGTTTGAAAGTAATTCGTATTGTGTTGGCAGGTTTATAGTAACAGCAAACCAGAAGTCAGAATATCTGCTGAGGGTTTTAAGTCATTCATAGTTTTTTGAAGTCTAAATATTTGCAACTTCCTTGACATATAGTTTCTTTTTAGCCTGAATTAGATTTAATTACATCAGACGAATATCTATTACCTGTTTATTGTTTATTACTGTTTATTTTAGTATGATCATTACATATAAATAAATAATTTAAAAAATAGGCAATAATAATAATAAAAATGCATTTCTCTAGGGAAATGTTATATCGCAAGAAATATCGTTATCGCAGTAAACAACAATATCGCATATCTTCCTAATATCGTGCAGCCCTACTGCACAGCGTTTCTACTTGTGTTGTCTTTTGTTTAGAATTACAGCAGACAAACTGAATCCTGCAACAAAAACTGAATCCTGCAACATTTATTAAGAAATAATAATAATAATAATAATAATAATGTGTATTTCTTTATTGCACAAGTTCCCAACACTGGTCCTGGAGTTTGTACTGAGGTACTGTTAAGTTCTTTTAGTGGGTTGACTGCTCTACTACACATACTTTAATTCAGGAGTTGTTAATTAGCTCATGAGCGAAATCAGATGTGGTTTGATCTGGGAAAACACTAAATTGTGCAGGGCAGCAGATAATCCAAGTTCAGGATTAAGAACCTTTGCTTTAGAAAATTTTGCAAGTAAATGACGCAAGGGTACTGTACAAAAATTTAGTAATCAGTATGGCGTTTGGAAATCTTCTTCATGGAGCGGGAGGGTCAGAGAAACCCTGTAAAAGACTGTTTAAACAGACCTATGCAAAGTCAACATCATAAGAGATTAGACAGTTTATGGCTGACAACAGAGTAACCATAGAAACACAACATAGTCACACCTAAGTGACTGAATGCTTAGAATGCTCTAGCATATAACTCATTTTAAAGATCACATGACCTTTGAGCCGACAGGGGGATTTTGTAACAGTTCGACTGTCGCCTAAATACAGTGTGATTGCATCTGGGCAATCAGATGGTTATCTTGGTAGTAAAACAGTATGGACAGTTGTAAAGGTTATAAAGGTTTTTGATCAGACACAAAAATCTTTAATGCAGATCTAGTCAAGGCTATGGATGTTTTTATTTTGTCAATTAATATACAGAAATGAATGCTGTGCTAGTTTGCTGCACAGTCTTGCTTTGCTTCACTCTTAGCATGTTAAAGACTAATACACTAACGTCTGCTGATAACACACCCATGTTGGGATTGCTCTTTATATTCACTCATTAGACTGATTCTGTTTGAACAGTAACAAAGCACAAAGTATGCAAACGAACAGGTTTGATTCAATTGTGCATTATACCCAACTGCTAAAATAAGAAGACATCAAGCATGAGACAATACACTTAAGCTGTGAAAGAAAAATTGTAGGTAAATATTTTTATCATTAAAAATTTACAGGTCAAATTGAGCTCATCTTAATGGTGAAAATGCACCGACAGCCAAAAACATCATGTAAATATAATGAACTAAAATACCTTAAATAACCCTCATCAATCTTACTCTGTTGTACTTGTCTGAGCTTGTCTCTCTTTACCAACTCAAACTCACCCAAACTTTCCCACTGCTAACTATGCCCTGTTCAAAACACAACACAAAGTGATGAGTGCCAACTCCAATCTCCACTCCAATGCTGCTCTGCCTTCATATATCAGTCAAGTTCTGTCTATTGTTTACTTCCTGATTATTAACATTTATATCCTTATGTGTTCATAGAATTTCGACTATTTTACATTATTGCTGGAGTTGTTCCAACCTCAGACATCTGAGTTGCTGTGTTGCCTGCAGCTCCAAGAAACACCATGGCCAGAGAGGAAGAGATGCTGAGAGGGGAGAAGAAGACATTGCCAGTCTTGTTGTCTTTCTTGATCTTGCTAAACAGCTCAAGGGCAAAATTATTGCTTGCCACGGAAACAGATTCCATTTTGCAAAATCGTACGACGACTTATTTTTTGTGATAAAGAAAGCCTGAGATAAAGAAGACAAGGGGAAAAGGAATTAAAATATGACACTAAACATTATAATACACTGTATAATACACAGATATTGTTGATCTGATGCTGGAACAGTTTGAAGACTGGTGCAAGAGCACAAATGCGTTCAATTCGCTTGGAACATTTAAACTAGGGCTGCACGATATATAGAAAAATTATCGGATGGGCCCTTACAGCCTTTGAAATGGGTATTTATGGATCAATTTTGGCAGAAGAATTTTTTGAAGACCTATTTGATAAAGTAAACTAAGCCGAGTTGAAGCAATTGATCAATTTATATTTCACATTAACATAGGCAAAACTGTCTCCCTTTACCTTAAGAGAAAGATAGGGCACTGCAACACTTGCAAGACTTTCAGATTGTCCCAGTTTATAATGGAAAGTACAAAACATTTGGCACAGCCATCAGTCATTCCAGATTCATATGCTAGATTCATATGCCATTACTTATGAGTCATTATGAGTTAATTATTTATTAACTCCATGAAATTCCCATGTAAAAATGTGGAGTCTTAAAACAATAATAATAATAATAATAATAAATAAAAAGGACTTTCATTTCATGTCCCCCTTCCTGGAAATCCCCCACAACCTAACTACCAATCTTGAATCTTACAGCTGAAATAAATGAACAGAGCACTAACTCACTCACTCTCTATAACGCTTACGCTGTAAGCCTGGAGTCTATCTCTGGGGACTCAGGGGCAGGAGGCTAGGGCACAGTCTGGACAGTGCGCCAATCCGATCACACACACACACACACTAATCTACATTACTTTTGGAGGAAAGCAGACTAACTTGCACATAGTTCCAAGGGCAGGATTTGAACCCTTGACCCTGGAGATGCGAGGATGCAGTCCAGAGGTAGACACCACCATGTCACGGGGGAACAGAAATATGAATATTAAAAGTGTGGGCATAGCAACAGTAATGAGAAAGATCAAGAAAATGACCTACATGTTATATCTTTGGTGTTATATCTAAATATTTTACTATAAACATTTCAACAGACCCATCATGGTGTGTCAAATACATGCAAGTGTCATGACAACGCATTCCGCTCTTCCTGATCACTGTCCGCGTTAACAGTTCCGCGTGCAGAGTTCGTTTACGGCTTTCTCTTCCGTGCTCAGCACAGACTGCAGTCGGTTACAGTCGGCTATCTGCACCACCACGCCCCGCCGCCTAACCTCCACACTCAAACTGTACACAAACAGGACCTGACTAAAGAGAAAGGTTTAGTCAGCTATTTAGACGACAAAACGGAAGTAAAGTTCACTAAAATAGTCTTAACTTTCACAGAAACTCCACGAACTAAAAACAAATAACTAAAAAGAAAAACTCCGACGTTAAATAACGCTAGTGCATATCCGACAGTTCTGACATATAAACAGCCGTCTTCTGACACCTGAAGATAAAGCTTTTACTGAAATAAATACACTCGTTGTAAATAATTTAGCACACTTACCTCAGCTTCTGCACTGTTAAAGTGATCTAAAATCTGAGTAGACGAGGGAGGCGCTCCACGGAGTGTTTGACTATATACTGTAGCATTTCCTGGTCCACCTCCTCTTGTTGATGGGGGCAAGTTCTTCTTCTTCTTCTTCTTTGGAGTTTAACGGCGGCTTGCATCCGTAAGTGTTGCACTACCGCCACCTTCTGGTTGATTCTCCTTTAGTTGTTTCTTCACTCTATTTCCAGATTATTTTCTCCACTTCTTATATTCTATCCATTAAACCCGTAGTAGCTAAGAAGTTACAAATGTTTTTCTTTCCTCGCCCACTCATCCCACTTTTCAGTATATCTTTTATCTCTGTCCCAACCAGTCCACCTTTTCTTAATTCTTCCATCATTTTTCTCCTTTCTTCTTCATATCTTCTGCAATTTATAAGTACATGTTCTATGGTTTCATGTGTCTGACAAACCTCACAAAATCCGGTGGGATGCTTCCCTATAATGTATAATGTACTATTCAGGTTACTGTGTCCAATTCTTAATCTTGTCATTGCTGTTTCTTCTCTTCTTGTCCCTCCCCAGTTCCTCTCAATTCCAACTTTATTTTGAATGCCATATAAATGTCTCCCTTTAATTTCCCTATCCCACTGCTGTTGCCATTCTCTCACGGCTTCTTTCCACACTATACTTTTCCCCTCAGCCTTTGACATTTTTATATTTACTTCAATTTTATCTTTTTTTGTTGCATGTTTGGCTAATTTATCCACCCTCTCGTTTCCTAAAATACCTATGTGGGCTGGAGTCCATATGAGTTGAATCTCTTTACCTTTTTCTTTTATTCCCATGTATATTGTCAATATTGTATACACCAAGTCCTGACGGCTATTGGACATCCCTGATCTGAGGCTGTACAGTGTAGACAATGAGTCACTTCCAATTAAGTATTTACTTATTTTTTCCTCCTTTACAATCCATTCTAAAGCCATCTTGATGGCATACAGTTCGACTGTATACACACTCAGTTCGTTCGATGTTCTTTTGCTTTCTTCATTTCCCTGGTTTCCTATAAAAACTGCAGATCCAGTCCTTCCAGTTTCAGGTTCTTTTGATCCATCTGTGTAAATCTTAATATGGTCTCTATACTTTTGTTCCACATATCTATAAAATTCGTCTACTAGGTCTACATTATGATTTATTGATTTGATTTGATGCAATTTAAAATCAACTTCCATGGTTTCCATTTTCCACACTGGATAGTCAGGCCATATCACCGTTAGCCAGAACTCTTTTTCACTCACCCCCAAATCTCTAGCTGACTTATCTCCTACCCACCCGAAACTATTCTTTTGTTCTCTTTCCTTTTCCCAACAAGTTTGTAGCACTTTCTTTGTGGGGTGACTGTCTCTATGTCCCTTCAAATTAATCCAATAGTTTACCAGCAATTGCTTACGTCGAATGTTTAAAGGCATTTCTCCTGCTTCCACCTGAAGCGCACACACTGGTGATGTTTTTACTGCACCTAAGCATAACCTCAAAGCTCTAGTCTGTATTTTATCAAGCCTTGTAAGTAGAGATTTGGCTGCTGATCCATATACCACACTCCCATAATCAATTCTTGATCTTATTAGACTTACATATATATATTTCAATGATTGATAGTCTGCACCCCATTCCAGTCCTGTTAAACACCTCATTGTGTTTAGTACTTTTTTGCATTTATCCTCCACCTTCCTTATATGTTCTGCCCAGGTTAACCATGAGTCAAAATGCACTCCCAGAAAGCAAAATTTATTAACCTTCTCCAACCTATTTCCGTATAATTTTAAATTAATCCCCTCATGAATTTTCTTCCTAGTAAAAAACATTACTTTAGTTTTTTCAACAGAGAATTTAAAGCCCCAATTTATTCCCCACCTCTCAACCTGCTGTATACCTTCTTGCATTTTCTTAACTATATACTCCACATTTCTTCCTCTTTTCCATATTGCTCCATCATCTGCAAACAAGGATCTCCCCATGTTCACTTGTATATTTCCATATATGTCATTTATCATAATTGAGAATAAAGTGGGACTTATTACACTCCCCTGGGGGGTACCATTCTCTGCCATACGTTTGCTAGACATTTCCTTTCCTATCCTAACCTGAATTGTTCTGCCTTTCAGAAAATCCCTAATCCATTTAAAAATGTTTCCTCTAATTCCCATTTTATGTACCTTAATCATCAACCCCTCTCTCCATAGCATGTCATATGCTTTTTCTACATCAAAAAATACAGCTACAACTGTCTCTTTATTTATTTGTGCTTTCCTTATCTCATCTTCCAAGCATACCACTGCATCCATAGTACCCCTCCCTCTCCTAAATCCGCTTTGATATTCAGTCATCATACCTTGTTTTTCCATAATATACATTAATCTCTCATTTATCATTCTTTCCATTAGTTTACAGATATGTGAGGTCAGGGCAATGGGTCTATAGTTTGATGGCTTACTAGCTTCTTTCCCAGGTTTTCTTATTGGTATAATAATGGCTTCTTTCCAACTTTTTGGCAATTTTCCTTCTTCCCACACTTTATTGTATAATATCAATAACTTCTTCTTCCCTTCTTCACTCAGATGCTTTATCATTATGTAACAAACATCATCTTTCCCTGGTGCAGTCTTCCCAGTTTTTGCCAGTGCTTTGTTTAGTTCATCCATTCTAAATGGTAAATTATGTTCACCTTCATCACTTTCCATTACTTTCAGTGCCTCCAGATTATCAGTACTAGTTTTCTCTCTACCCCTCTTCCCTTCTTCAGATAGATTATTTGAGCTGTGAACTTGGGCAAATGTATTTACCAACATTTCAGCCTTTTCTTTATTTGTAACTGCGACCTCATTCCCATTGTTCAACACCGGGTAGCTCCAATCTCTCCTTTCTCCACCCATCTTTTTAATCATTGTCCACACTTCTCCTATTTGGGTAGAGTCCCCAATTGAACTGCAGTAATTCCTCCAACATAATCTTTTTGCTTGTCTTACCGTTTTCCTTACTATTGCTTGTGCACATTTATACTGTATCATATGCATGAAATTATGTGATCTTTTCATTACTTTAAACGCTTTATTTCTGTTTTGAACTGCTTTCTTACATTCATCATTCCACCATGGTACTTCCTTTCTTTTTATTTTACCTTGACTTTTTGGGATAGCTTCTAGTGCTGCTGTTATTATGCTATGTCTTACTTTATTTTCAAACATTTCTATATTGTTATCTTGTTCAATCTGATTTAAATATTTGTCACTTTCTTTCTGAAATTTATCCCAGTCAGCTTTTTCAAATACCCATCTTCCTCCTCTTCCTTCAAAAACTTGTGGTATATTTATCTTGATTTTACACAAAATTGGATAGTGATCACTTCCTACTGTTCCTTCCTTATACACCTTCCAATTACACATTGCTGCCACACTGCTAGACACCAATGTAAGATCTAGAGCAGACTCCCTTCCAGTACTAACCTCTATTCTTGTTTTAGTTCCATCGTTTAAACATACTAAATTTTTTTCCTCTAATAACTCTTCTATTACTTGCCCATTTATATCCACTTTTTCACTTCCCCACAATGTATTATGTGCATTGAAGTCCCCACACCATATAACATTATTACTACCTTGTCCCTTTATTTCCTCAAGCTGATTCATTTGTAGTCTTCTACATGGATTATAAAAATTTATGATTACACATTTCTTCCCCATACCCCATACTTCTATTGCTACATACTCGCATTCACTCCCTATACCTACCACCCTGTGCGGTACTCCTTCTTTCACAAAAGTAACACACCCCCCTCCACTACCATTTACCCTATCCTGTCTAATTGATACATACCCATATATGACAAAATCTAAATTTGGCTTTAGCCAGGATTCCTGAATACATATAATGTCTGGTTTTTCTTTGCATTTAGCAATAAACTGTTTGAACTCTTGCCCGTTTGATATCAGGCTCCTTGCATTCCATTGTAGGAGCAACATTAATACAATAATTAACCCACACATGTTACCTCTTGACTAGCCTGTACACTTAATTCATCCCTCACCTCTTCCCATTTCAAACCTGCCATATCTAGGTGATGTATTGCTGCTTTTACTATAATCTGAATTCTTTCCGTTTTAGATCTGGTTTCAGCTGTAGCATTTACAGTGGTGTGAAAAACTATTTGCCCCCCTCCTGATTTCTTATTCTTTTGCATGTTTGTCACACTTAAATGTTTCTGCTCATCAAAAACCGTTAACTATTAGTCAAAGATAACATAATTGAACACAAAATGCAGTTTTTAAATGAAGGTTTACGTTATTAAGGGAGAAAAAATACTCCAAATCTACATGGCCCTGTGTGAAAAAGTGATTGCCCCCCTTGTTAAAAAATAACTTAACTGTGGTTTATCACACCTGAGTTCAATTTCTGTAGTCACCCCCAGGCCTGATTACTGCCACACCTGTTTCAATCAAGAAATCACTTAAATAGGAGCTACCTGACACAGAGAAGTAGACCAAAAACACCTCAAAAGCTAGACATCATGCCAAGATCCAAAGAAATTCAGGAACAAATGAGAACAAAAGTAATTGAGATCTATCAGTCTGGTAAAGGTTATAAAGCCATTTCTAAAGCTTTGGGACTCCAGCGAACCACAGTGAGAGCCATTATCCACAAATGGCAAAAACATGGAACAGTGGTGAACCTTCCCAGGAGTGGCCGGCCGACCAAAATTACCCCAAGAGCGCAGAGACAACTCATCCGAGAGGCCACAAAAGACCCCAGGACAACATCTAAAGAACTGCAGGCCTCACTTGCCTCAATTAAGGTCAGTGTTCACGACTCCACCATAAGAAAGAGACTGGGCAAAAACGGCCTGCATGGCAGATTTCCAAGGCGCAAACCACTTTTAAGCAAAAAGAACATTAAGGCTCGTCTCAATTTAGCTAAAAAACGTCTCAATGATTGCCAAGACTTTTGGGAAAATACCTTGTGGACCGACGAGACAAAAGTTGAACTTTTTGGAAGGTGCGTGTCCCGTTACATCTGGCGTAAAAGTAACACAGCATTTCAGAAAAAGAACATCATACCAACAGTAAAATATGGTGGTGGTAGTGTGATGGTCTGGGGTTGTTTTGCTGCTTCAGGACCTGGAAGGCTTGCTGTGATAGATGGAACCATGAATTCTACTGTCTACCAAAAAATCCTGAAGGAGAATGTCCGGCCATCTGTTCGTCAACTCAAGCTGAAGCGATCTTGGGTGCTGCAGCAGGACAATGACCCAAAACACACCAGCAAATCCACCTCTGAATGGCTGAAGAAAAACAAAATGAAGACTTTGGAGTGGCCTAGTCAAAGTCCTGACCTGAATCCTATTGAGATGTTGTGGCATGACCTTAAAAAGGCGGTTCATGCTAGAAAACCCTCAAATAAAGCTGAATTACAACAATTCTGCAAAGATGAGTGGGCCAAAATTCCTCCAGAGCGCTGTGAAAGACTCGTTGCAAGTTATCGCAAACGCTTGATGGCAGTTATTGCTGCTAAGGGTGGACCAACAAGTTATTAGGTTCAGGGGGCAATTACTTTTTCACACAGGGCCATGTAGGTTTGGATTTTTTTTTCTCCCTAAATAATAAAACCCCTCATTTAAAAACTGCATTTTGTGTTTACTTGTGTTATCTTTGACTAATAATTAAATGTGTTTGATGATCAGAAACATTTTGTGTGACAAACATGCAAAAGAATAAGAAACCAGGAGGGGGGCAAATAGTTTTTCACACCACTGTATTACTCCTGCTATAAATGTCACCATTTTCTTCTTCTCTTCCCACTGATCTTTACGTTCTTGTGGGACTTCTCTCATCTCTCTCTCCATAGTTTCCCTTTTGCGACCTTTATTTTCTTTTTCTGATCTTTCAATAGCCTCAGAGTAAGAAACGTTTTCCTTTACTTTTATTTGCTGTATTTTCACTTGCTTTTTCATCATTTCGCATCCCCAAAATGCAACACTGTGATTACCTCCACAGTTACAACACTTCGGTTCCACTTCCTCTCCACATTTTCCATATTCGTGGTCTCCACTGCACCTGGCACATCATCTTTTTCCTTTGCAGACCTTAGCTATATGTCCAAATTCTTGGCAATTATAGCATCTCATTGGCTTAGGTGTAAATTCCCTCACTCTATATCTCATAAATCCATAGTATACCTCTTTCGGCACTTCCTTTGATTCAAACTCAATCAAGACAGATTCGGTTTCTACTTTTCCTACTCCCCTTGTCAGTCTTACTGCGCTTTTAACTGACTTGTTTTGTGCCTTCATATCTTCAATTAGCCCTTTTATATTTACAGTAAGAGGAATTCCGTATATCACTCCCTTACTTCCACCCATTCTTCTTTCTCCTACTCTTACTACTTTGACTATTTTAATTTTTCCCCATACAACTCATCTTCATTGCCTTTTCCATCTGCTCCACACTATTACAACCTATAAGTAAATTTCCATCTCCCAAGATTCTTGCATATTTCACTTCTCCTATTTGTCCTCTTATTATTTTTGTTAATTTAAGTGGGTCCATTCTCTTAACTCCTCCCTCTCCTTCAAATCGTACTACTATATTAACCATTCTTTCTTTATGACACTCTCCTTCATCATCTCTGCCTTCACTTTCCGTTCCAGTTGTGCTAGCCTCACCTTTTTTCTTTCTCTTACGACTAGTACTTTTCCTTACTGCTTTTCCTCTCCTTACTTCTTCCCAATCACTTTCTCCCCTCTCATCAATACCATTTCCCTCTTGGTCACTATATTCCATACCATCCGTACTCTTCCCCGCCATTTTGATAAAGCTGAATGATGTGGCCGATGCAGAAGTTGCGGGGAGACACCGCTACCGGACCTATACAGGCCGTCGGCCGATGCCTCCTACACCACTTCCCACTCGACTCACCACAAACTTTCCACTTTCTCCTCCCCGGATGTTCCACAGAAGTTTCAGAGCAACCAGCTGTTCTCCGACGAACAAAGTCCACAATTTCTTAACCTATTACAATCTCAAACACACTCCGTCTTGCACACCGCCACCTCCAGCCTCGACCGCGCTGCCCACGATGGGGGCAAGTGCAGGAAATGACGTCATATGTTTTGGAGAGTCATGCGGTTGGAATGGATTTCGACATGGCATCAGAGGTGGAAAGAGTAATAAAATGTTGTACTCAAGTACAAGTACTGTTACTTCAGTGAAATTTTACTTAAGTACAAGTAAAGTTACCATTATAAAAATCTACTCAAGTAAAAGTAAAAAGTAGCTCATTAAAAATTGTACTCAGAGTAAAAGTTACTGAGTTACTTTTTTATTTTTTTTAACAGTGGGGGTAGGATGAGGCATTCTAGCGTAGTTCAAAAAAGATGAGCAGATTTAAATCTCAAACTAGTTGTTTTTAACTGAAGGAACACCTTTGCATAATAAAGCTGTTGTGTTTCTTGTGCTTGAAAATCAAAGTGGTCACTTAAATATGGTGTTACGTCCCAGTCTAGGGCCAAACAGCAAAAGAATGGTTCAGGGTTCTATTTTAAACTGTATGGAAATGGTGGTATATGGCAGAAAGAACTAGATCCAATCATTAACTGATGAAATAATGAGGTTTGTATATACAAACACACACACACACACACAAAACAGAGGGAGGAGGATCAGATTCAGGATGGACCCAGGCCAAAATAATAAACAAAATGGTATTTATTTTTAGTAGCTAGATTACCTGCAAAAAAAAAAAAACCACACACACACAAACAAAAATACAGGTACCTTCCCAGACTCCCTAAACCAAAAACAGTGAAATTATCTACAAATATATACAAAGATCAACCAAACCAAAGGGACAAAGCAATAAATAAAGTCAATGGGAAGCAAAAAGTCAAAACCAGAATACACAACCAAATATCAAAACGCCAAAATCACAATCTTTCCTTTTCTCTCTCCGGTTTATCTATGGTCGCGCTAGTTGATGATGTCACTCTCAGGACGGAAGCGACCGTGTGGAAGGTCAGGAAGATGCCGATGTCAGAAAACCTGGAGTGGAGTCTGGAGCGGCGCGCGACCAGGACATGATACAAACACGCAAAAGCATAATATTTGTATTATTTTAGCATTTTCATTCGTTTATTTTTTACTCAGTAGCGAATATGATTTAAAATGTAGCGAATTACAATACTTCAAACAAAAACTTACTTAAGTAAAAGTAAAATTACAGATTTTAAAAACTACTTTAAAAAGTAGAAATACACAAAAAAAACTACTCAATTACAGTAACGCGAGTAAATGTAATTCGTTACTTTCCACCTCTGCATTGCATATAGCGTTTAGTCATCACTGATCAGGGGTTAAACAAAAGCGTGCCCCTCTTTAAACTCTATCATTCCTTGGAGTTTTGATAAGGTGATGCGAAACATCTTTAAATAAAGCACATCTACCACATATATTTGTCCGTGGAATACCAACATGGCTAGCCCAGGCTTAAGCTAGTGATCAAATAATTATGTAATAAGCCTATCATTTGGCAGTAGTGCACTACAATAGTGCAGTAGTACCACCCGCATAATATTGAGTAGGTCCCATCTTTTGCCACAAAACATTTCTATAGAAACCAGCATTGCCAGCTACAATAGCTCTAATATTGGATCAGAGTACATGGACAAGATTTCGCTCCTCACCTGCATCAGTGAGACTTTCCTGTCCATGGTTCATTGGTCGTTTTATTCCTTGCACCACTTTTGATCAGGTCTGACCACTGCATACCAGGAACATCCCACATGAGCTGCAGTTTTGGAGTTGCTCTTAAACAGTCATCTAGCCATCACAATTTGGCCCTTGTCGAAGTCACTAAAATCCTTACATTTGCCCATTTTATTCTGTTTTTAACACAACAACTTCAGGAACAAAAGCTTCACTTACTTATCCAAATGGGTAAAGATGTTGTTTTGACACACACACACACACACACACGCACACACCTGCACACAGCACACATGATAGTATATGCTAAATATTCTCTGTAGCTTATTCACAGAAAAAGATGTACTGTATATAACCACTAATCCATTTTCTGAGTCTACAACATCAAAATTAAAACAAAGAATTGAAATATTTCATTTTACATCTAATGAATGTATATAAGTTTAACTTATATATAGTATAACCTTAAGTTAAAATTATTAAAGAAAATTAAGTTTTTCATAATATTTATGACTTAACTTATGATGCTCCACTAGTTCCTCGGTGCGGACTAGGAGATCTTGCAGGTAGTCAAAGCTGTCTGCAGCTCTTTCTTTAAACAGTTGGCATGGATCCACTTAGGGCTGGGCGATTTGGCCTAAAATCAAAATCTCGATTAATTGAACATTTTAACTCGATTTCGATTAATAAACGTTTTTTTTTTTTTTTTGCCCTCATAGTTCACTGACAAGTTTTGTACAGTACATATGCTCACAAGTGAGAGATTTTTGAATGAAGGGTGCATTACTTGATTGATTAATTGAAGGCAACACACACTATCTACTATCTATGATTACTTATTGAACATCAATGTTGAACAACTTAAATTAAACTGAAGCCACAAAAATTAAAGGGTTCATTAAATTACATTTTAAAGTATAGTTTATTAACAAAAACAGATGACAGATTTGGCCTTAAAAATTAAGATACTATATGCACATGCTCAGAATCTTTACAAGGCAAAGATTTTTATTTTTAAAAAAATACTTGTTTGTGATTATAAAAAGTATCTTGTGATGATATATTAATGTTTTGAGATTTTTAAACAATAATGAGAAACAACATTTAGACCACACACACTAGGGCTGTCTTTTTATCCCACAATTCAGAGTTAAATGAAGGCTATTTCACACGGCCCCAATAAACTGACATAATGGCTTAAGTATGCAATGACAACAAAAATGGAATGAATTATGCAGCTATCAATCTGGGTCAGGACAATTTCACTTTTATTATATAGTTGGGTACCTGCTCAGTGTTGTATAGTTCATATTTGCTTGGCCAGAATGGTTTAAGCCACCAAAATAGCGTTTTATTGATAAACTGCGCAGCTTTCGCCAACGTGAACACTCCCGTTAGTAACGAGGCGAATAAGGAGCTAAACTTCAGCCGCAGAGTGAGACACTGCGCAATAAGGAGCCAAACGAATCAGGAGCTGCTTTTATTGATAAACTGCGCAGCTTTCGCCAGCGTGAACACTCCCGTTAGTAACGAGGCGAATAAGGAGCTAAACTTCAGCCGCAGAATGAGACGCTGCGCAATAAGGAGCCAAACGAATCGGAAGCTGCGAATAAGGAGCTAACTTCAGCCTCGTGTGCTTAGGGGCATCATATCTTTCACTAGAAAGTTAGAAACGGCCCTGGTTATATCCTTGCTCCTTTTGGACACCTTTCATAAGGTGTAATGGCCACGAAAGACGACACGATCGATATCTGCTTTGGTACAGCTCCACTGCTAGTGCTTCTAGTTGATGTTAGATTCACTTTCGTCACTGCTTCCACTCTTTTTTTTTTTTTTTATTCAATTTTTTTTTTTTGTCGTCCTGGTGTCAAGTTTGCTTCGCAAAGTGTGGCAGGAAATTAACTTTGACCTGCACGCAAGCTGCGTGCTGATTGCTTGTTGTCGTGTTGTTCTGCTGTGTGATAGGATCTTAGATTAATCCATATCGATCTAAAAATGTCTAGAGCTTTTCATCGTTTTTTTAAATCAAATAAATCGCGATTCGATATGATATCGTTTATCGGCCCAGCCCTAGATCCACTGTAGGTGCATTGGAATGGGATTTAAACACTTCAACACTAGCTAAGGCCACAATAGTCTAAATGTTTGCTTACTACATAAACAACTGCAACAACTTTAGCTGCATTGGCCTAATTGCACATTAACAACTTTTTACTTTTTAAGTCTAAATGTATATTTAAAGCATAAACAACAAATAGCATGTGTTTTAGAAGAACAGGGGTTAATCAAAAGATCAAGAAAACTCAAAAGCTCAGGTGGTTTGGAACAACTACTGTATCTCTTATTTTGTTCATATTTTACATAGAGAAAAAAAAGAAAGAAGACAGTGAGGCATGAGATATCAAATAATAAAAATACGAGTTCAGGTTCAGGCAAAACAGACAGTAATTAAACTATTCCTACCAAATGTTCTTGCATATTAAGTACAACTGTTACACCTTGGAGTGTGGGCCAAAAAATAATCTCAATAATCAATAATCTTATATATCCTATCAAACACGTAACAAGGCATGTAATACTGATTGGTTACTAGGTTAAGGCAGATTATTACATATAAGAGCAATAGGCAGAAAATATGATTAATTATGTCGACTTTAAGCTTGTTTATTTTAATTATTCCAATTAGAAAGAAATGTTCAGGTCATTCATTTAATTATTCTACTGTATAGTCTGTGCTAACTGTGCAAACTTTGTTATATTTTTTTTGTACATTGTATGACTATTATTGAGTAATAAACTGGACAGTTAACAAATGGAAAAATTGAGCATTGTCTGATGAATCTTAATTTCTGCCAAGCCACATACTGTAGACGATAGGATCAGAATTTGACACCAACAGCATGAATCCATGAAACAAACCTGCCTTGTGTCACCATTCCAGGCTGATGAGGATGATGTAAGGCGCCAGGAATGTTTTATTGGCACCCTCTGAACCTTTGTATATTAATTAAACTTTGTAAAATATATATAGCATGTGTGTGTACAGTATGTATGTATGTATGTATGTATGTATGTATGTATGTATGTATGTATGTGTATGTACAGTACAGTGTTGTGAAAAACTATTTGCCCCCCTCCTGATTTCTTTTTGTCACACAAAATGTTTCTGATCATCAAACACATTTAACTATTAGTCAAAGATAACACAAGTAAACACAAAATGCAGTTTTTAAATGAGGGGTTTTATTATTTAGGGAGAAAAAAAATCCAAGCTTACATGGCCCTGTGTGAAAAAGTAATTGCCCCCTGAACCTAATAACTGGTTGGGCCACCCTTAGCAGTAATAACTGCAATCAAGCGTTTGCGATAACTTGCAACGAGTCTTTTACAGCGCTCTGGAGGAATTTTGGCCCACTCATCTTTGTAGAATTGTTGTAATTCAGCTTTATTTGAGGGTTTTCTAGCATGAACCGCCTTTTTAAGGTCATGCCACAACATCTCAATAGGATTCAGGTCAGGACTTTGACTAGGCCACTCCAAAGTCTTCATTTTGTTTTTCTTCAGCCATTCAGAGGTGGATTTGCTGGTGTGTTTTGGGTCATTGTCCTGCTGCAGCATCCAAGATCGCTTCAGCTTGAGTTGACGAACAGATGGCCGGACATTCTCCTTCAGGATTTTTTGGTATACAGTAGAATTCATGGTTCCATCTATCACAGCAAGCCTTCCAGGTCCTGAAGCAGCAAAACAACCCCAGACCATCACACTACCACCACCATATTTTACTGTTGGTATGATGTTCTTTTTCTGAAATGCTGTGTTACTTTTACGCCAGATGTAACGGGACACTCACCTTCCAAAAAATTCAAATTTTGTCTCGTCGGTCCACAAGGTATTTTCCCAAAAGTCTTGGCAATCATTGAGATGTTTTTTAGCAAAATTGAGACGAGGCTTAATGTTCTTTTTGCTTAAAAGTGGTTTGGCCTTGGAAATCTGCCATGCAGGCCGTTTTTGCCCAGTCTCTTTCTTATGGTGGAGTCGTGAACACTGACCTTAATTGAGGCAAATGAGGCCGGCCTGCAGTTCTTTAGATGTTGTCCTGGAGTCTTTTGTGGCCTCTCGGATGAGTTGTCTCTGCGCTCTTGGGGTAATTTTGGTTTCCACTCCTGGGAAGGTTCACCACTCTTCCATGTTTTTGCCATTTGTGGATAATGTCTCTCACTGTGGTTCGCTGACGTCCCAAAGCTTTAGAAATGGCTTTATAACCTTTACCAGACTGATAGATCTCAATTACTTTTGTTCTCATTTGTTCCTGAATTTCTTTGGATCTTGGCATGATGTCTAGCTTTTGAGGTGCTTTTGGTCTACTTCTCTGTGTCAGGTAGCTCCTATTTAAGTGATTTCTTGATTGAAACAGGTGTGGCAGTAATCAGGCCTGGGGGTGACTACAGAAATTGAACTCAGGTGTGATAAACCACAGTTAAGTTATTTTTTAACAAGGGGGGCAATCACTTTTTCACACAGGGCCATGTAGATTTGGAGTTTTTTTTCTCCCTTAATAATGTAAACCTTCATTTAAAAACTGCATTTTGTGTTCAATTATGTTATCTTTGACTAATAGTTAACGGTTTTTGATGAGCAGAAACATTTAAGTGTGACAAACATGCAAAAGAATAAGAAATCAGGAATGGGGCAAATAGTTTTTCACACCACTGTGTATATATATATATATATATATATATATATATATATATATATATATAATTTTTTATTTTATTTTTTATTTTTATTATTATTATTATTATTTACTGTTTTTTGCTTTATTTTTTTTTTCGTAATTTTGTTTATATTTCTTAAAATGTTTTATTTATATCAGTTCCCCTACTTCCCCCAAAAGGCTCAGCCTTTGCCAGGCCACAGTTGTAAATAAGAAACCTGTTCTTAATCTGTCTTGCCTGGTTAAATAAAGGTAAATAAAATAAAACAAAAATAAAAAAACAGTGCAGACTTGGGTGTGACATGTGAAAAAACCTTGGCCAAGACACAAGCTGATATGCTGTTGCCTGATGAGACTTGCTGCTTACGAGCAAGAGTTTAGCAATGTTCTCAAACTCAATACAACAGTAGGTGTTGTAAATATTTATACATCTGGACAATTGCACATGTCACCTTTCATGCATATTTGCACAACCAATGACACTTTAATTCTATATACATATATACTCTATTTGCAATATTTTATTATGCCCTTATTGTACAGTTAATTTTACTAATTAAAATTATTTCTTTAGTATTTCCTTTTTATTGATTATTTATTTTACATACAAGCTTTTATTTTCTTTTTAAGGTCCCTGGCGGTCGTATAAGCATTTCACTGCATATTATACTGTGTATGACTGTGTATGTGACAAATAAAATTTGAATTTGAATTTGAATTTGAATTGAATTTGAATTTGGTGCTTTAGCACCCGTTTGACATCATTTCATTTGAAATTCATTAACTTTTACAGTATCACCCCAGTCATTCGTCATATGCTCTTTGTTGCTTAATTTTTGGTTTTTATTGTTAATAATATATTCTCATGAACGAACAGGGTGTTGTTATGAACAAGTTTGGAATTCTCAGACTGTAAGTAGACAATAGGCTTTCCTGGAACCTTAAAAAATGTGTATTAATATTAAGATGATGATGATTATGATAATGATTATGATATATATATATATATATATATATATATATATATATATATATATATATATATATACTCAGCAAAAAAAGAAACGCCCCTTTTTCAGGACTGTGTATTTCAACAATAATGTTGTAAACATCCAAATAACTTTTCAGATGTTTCAATGTTTTCCATGCATGTTCAATTAACCATAATCAATTAATTAACATTTTTTAATGGGCCAGGGGTAGCTCAGTGGTTAAGGCATTGGAAGATCCCAGGTTCAAACCCCACAACCACTAAGTTGCCTGTTGGGCCCTTGAGCAAGGCCCTTAACCCCAATTGCTCAGATGTGTAATGAGATAAAAAAAAAAAAGTAAGTCGCTCTGGATAAGAGCGTCTGCCAAATGCATAAATGTAAATGTAAACATGCACCTGTGGAATGGTCGTTAAGACCTTAACAGCTTACAGAAAGTAGGCATTTAAGGTCACAGTTCTAAAAACGCAGGACACTAAAGAGACTTGTCTACCGACTGTGAAAAAAAACAAAGAAAGATGCCCAGAGACCCTGCTCATCTGCGTGAACGTGCATTAGGCATGCTGCACAGGATGGGTACATCCGAATATCACACCTGCGTGACAGGTACAGGATGGCCACAACAACTGCCCGAGTCACACCAGGAACACACAATCCCTCCATCAGTGCTCAGTGCTCAGACAAATCTAGTCCAGTCCATGAGGAGAAGAGAAGATGCACTGCAGTACTTCAAGCAGCTGGTGGCCACACCAGATACTGGCTGGTACTTTATATATATATATATAATTCTGGCAAAGACCCCATTTCTACATTTAGCTGATAAAATAAGCAATGAAGAACATCAAATAGCTGTTACATGTGCATGGAATGGATTATTTCACTAAGCTTGATTTTTAAGTAAATATGGTCATAGAAATAAGACAGATAAGAACAAATGACTATAATAAATACTATAAATATATGCAATCAGGGCTTGTGACTAGGTTTAGCCAACTTTGATGAATTGTTTAAAATAGGAATTTATGTAAAAAAGTATATACAATAAACATAATAGAAAAAAGATATACAGGAAAAAAATCACTTTTTTGCATATTAATGATTGGGATCGTTAACCAATTTCAATATTACACAAAGATAATCCAAGTAAATACAAATGACAGTTTTTGAATGCTGATTTCATTTATTAAGGGAAAAAAAGCTCCTCTCACTGCGGTTCCCTGGAGTCCCAAAGATTTAAAAATGGCTTTGTAACTCCAGGCTGATACATGTTAATTACTTTGTTTCTCATTTGTTCTTGAATTTCTTTAGATTGTGTTGCATTTAGATATTTTAGTGTGCTTCACTTTGTCAGACAGGTTTTATTTAAGTGATTTCTTGATTCAACAGATTGGCAGTAATCAGGCACGGGTGTGGTAAATGAAATTTAACACAGCTTTACAAAAATCATAGTGCATTCATGATTTAGCAAGCTGTAATTACTTTTTCACATAGGGCCAGGTAGGTTTGGAAAGCTTTTTTTAATTGAAATTATCATTTAAAAACATACTGTAATTTTGTATTTATCTGTGTGTAATGTAAGAAATTTGTTTAATTGTCTCAAATATTTAAGTGTGACAAATATAAAAACTAATTCAGGACTGTAAATGGCTACAGTAACTTAGATAACTACACTGTACAATTTTCTTTAGTAGAAAAGCATCTCAGAATGCGCAAAATGACCGGTTTCAACAGCAGAAGACTACTTCAGGTTTCACTTCTGTCAGTTAAGAACAGGAAACTGAGAGCAGAGTTGAGGATGCAGGACAACCACCTAGTAATGCATTACAATAGTCCAGTCTGGAGGTCATGAATGCATGAACTAGCTTTTCTGCATCAGATACGGATAAGATGTTCCTAAGTTTAGCAATATTTCGAAGATGGAAAAAGGCTGTTTTTGTGATATTTGAAATGTGATTTTCAAAAGACAAGTTACTGTCTAATATTACGCCCAGTTCTTTTACTGCTGAGCTGGTAGTAACAGTACATCCTTCTAAGCGCAGGCTGAATTGTGAAAGCTGTTGTGTGCTGGGTTTTTGGGCCAATAAGTAATATCTCTGAATTTAATATCTGAATTTAATAAAAGAAAGTTATTGGTCATCCAATCTTTTATGTCCTGGACACACTCAGTTAATCTAGACAACTTAGGTATTTCGTCTGGTTTAGTTGAGATATATAATTGGGTATCATCAGCATAACAATGGAAACTAATCCCATGTCTTCTAATGATGTTACCCAAGGGAATCATGTATATTGAGAACAACAGAGGTCCTAAAACTGACCCTTGTGGGACCCCATATTTCACTGGCATTACACCAGACGGTTCTCCATTTAGATCTACAAAATGGTAGCGATCAGACAGGTATGATCTAAACCATTTTAATGCCTGTCCCTGAATACCTATATAATTTTGTCATGAACATTACAGTCAGCTTATTGTTCTTTAGTGGCCTTCTTCGTCACCCAATCTGAATCCAATAGAAGACATACTGTATGGGTTGTGGTAAAACAGAATATTCACAACATTAAAGTGCACCAGACATATTTACAGGAACTGTATGATGCGGTCATATCAACATGTTTACATATACTGCTTTATGCAGTATCATATCAACATGCAGTATCATATTAACATATCAACATGTAAATCCATGCTACAAAGCAGTGGCGGTTCTACACTGAATTGCTCCCTGGGCGAGACTCCACCCCCCCCCCCCCACCAAGAAAATAATCATATTTTGTACACACCACATGTTTTATTAAACTACTCATAACTTAAATAAATATACTGTGTACAAACAAATATTATATAAATATAGAATTAATATAGAACGAAATCACACTAAAGAAAAATAACTTATTTACTTCACTGCAGAACAGAAACCACAAACTTAAACTAAAATCTGACTTTTCTGGCCTTTCTAGATGCAAAGTCATTATATGAGATATGCTCCCCTATTGCATGATTTATGCTTATGACATATGCTTTATGCTTATGACAGCAAGGCCAGTGAGCCATTGCTGTTGAACATGAGACATGGTTGACCTCAGGTATGTCTTGATTAACCTGAGTTTGGAAAAGCTCCTCTCTGCTTGAGCTACAGTCACTGGCAATGTAAGTGCAACCCTGAGAGCAGTCCAAAAGTTGGGGTAGATCTCAGATAGATAAAAGTGATAAGCTCAAAGAGGCTCATGGTTTTTGATGGCAGTCATTAGACACTTTATTAATCTAATATAATCTAATCTAATATAAGGGAGGAACAATTAGCTCCTTGGTTAATTTACTGCCTCAAATTATATGCTTTGTCACGTGTAAAATGTCTTTTAAACTATCTACACATATGTAAATTAAACTGGCTATTTACAGTATACTGTAAATATATTGTAAATATATTGGCTATAGCCAGCATTAACATAATGAACAATGGAAATAAATAACTGTACTTGCAACAGTCTTGCTGCAATGCATAATTTTGTGGCTACATTTTGTGGTATTTAATAGAAACCATTAGAATTTCTGTGATGGTTTGTAAATTAGGCTTTTATTGTGTGTGTGTGTGTGTGTGTGTGTGTGTGTGTGTGTGTGTGTGTGTGTGTGTGTGTGTGTTTTAACAAGGTAAGCATAGCAAGCATCATAAGCAAGAAGGCTAACAAACCTAAGAGTTAACGTTATACCACTAATTAACATGATGACATGAATAACTTAATCATACAGAGAGAACATTGTTGCATACCTTTATATTTTGCCCATTTCTCCTCATCTTCTTTTCTTTCTCTTTTTTCTAAATTGGGCCCCTGACAGCTTTGGCCGGGGCCCTATTTACTTTTCGCTGTGTTTACTTTATAATCGACGATTCGACAATCAGCAGATTTCCCCCAACGCTGTCACTCACGACCAGAAGTCAAGACTAAACCAGCTCACCTCCACATCATAATCACTTTTATCTATTTTTATTAGCCATTTCAAACAATTAAATAAATGAAAAAAAGTACAAATTACTGGTGTGTGTTTATAATATTTTGAATGAAATGTGCGTTATTTGTAATAAGTCAGGTAGACATAATTTAGCCCCCTTCTTGTCCGCTTCATTTGGGAGAGGTGAACTGTGCTCTGCGCCCGCCCCGCCCCCCTCCGTCATCCCCTCTCGCTCCCCTCTCCGCTCAACCCCCCCCAAACCCCCCCCCCCCGTCATCCGCTCTCCTCTCCGCTCAACCCCCCCCCCCCCATCCCCCCGGTCCTATCCACTCGCTCAGCTTCTGTGCGGCTCATTCAGGGGCGGTGCGGGCGCATGTATCACAGATAATAGAAAACCGCTTAGCGGCACAGATTATTATTTTTTACTCCAGGTTCGTGTGCCGCCCCCCACGTGACATAAAAAATGGCGCCCTGGGCGGCTGCCCACTTCGCCCTACCCTAAAACCACTGGTCTTAGTTAGATTAGTATAGTTTAGTTTTAGTTTATTTAGTAGAGTTTTAATTTTATGTTATATGTTAAACCGTGGTCCTGGAACTCACATGCGCCCCTCATTGGCTTTAGAGCCATGATTAATGTGGGAGCGCAAGTACCACTCATCCCTCCCCCCTGAGAGAGCTCGGCCAATCAGCTCTCTCTATGCCTCCGGCTGTGAGAGGAAAACAGCATCACCCGGGGTTCGAACCAGCGATCTCCGGATGATAGGGCGAGCGCTTTACCACTCGGAGGCATTTAACTGACATATTTAACACCTCTCTGTCAACTGCGTCTGTTCCCACCTGCCGGAAGACTGCCACCATTGTTCCAGTCCCAAAGTGTTCAACAGTGACTTGTCTGAATGACTACCGACCCATAGCTTTAACCCCGGTAGTCATGAAGTGCTTTGAGAGGCTGGTCATGACTCACATCAAAGCCTCCATAGATGCCACTGTGGACCCCCATCAGTATGCGTACAAGACAAATCGATCCACAGATGACGCTCATCAGTGATCCACACAGCCCTTACACACTTGGAGAATAAGAATTCCTACGTCCGCCTGTTTTTCCTGGACTTTTCCTCTGCCTTTAACACCATCTGATCTGATTGATCCAGCTGAGCGGCGCGCTAGGACGCAGCGGCCACACCAGGTCCAAACCATGGTGCAATATTCGTGTTTAATTTATGTTTAATTTATGTTTGGATGGTTTGTTTAAGTTACAATGTCCATTGGAACAATGAACAAACATGTCTACAACCGTAAACAACTTTTGGAAATCGGAAAATGCTATTTTCATCCAGATGGCGACACACTGGAGACACTACGCTGTTACAGCATTCTGCGAGCTCCGGGAGGACGTAGCGCGACATCACCGAGAGCCTGTGCCCGCCCGGAAGTTCGTCGAAAGCGGTGTGCGAGGAGGCGGAAGCACGGCAAGAGAGCCGGGATACATGCTAGGCTAAAAGCTAACTGTAGCCGACCCGCGCTTCCATCACTTCTCCTATCCAATGTGCGCTCTTTGGACAATAAACTGGACTGCTTAAGACTGCTCCTGACTTCCCGAAAAGAGATAGAACACTGCTGTGTTCTTATTTTCACTGAAACATGGCTGCATGAAGGCATTGGCGACTCTGGAATCCAGCTAGACGGGCTAGCCAGCTACCGCGCCGACAGAGATACCACAGCTGCCGGTAAGACTCGGGGCGGGAGGACTGTGTGTTTATATCAACAACAGCTGGTGTAGGAAAGCAGCGATCGTCTCTGTGCACTGTTCAGAACTAGTGGAGGTTTTAGCAGTCAGATGCAGACCATTTTACATCCCGAGGGAGTTTACTGTGGTGATCATTGTGGCTGTTTACATTCCACCTAGCGCTAAAGCTAACGGGGCACTCAGTGAACTCTACTCCATCATCAGCGACCTACAAACAGTCCACCCTGATGGCTTCTTTATCATCGCCGGGGATTTTAATAAAGCTTCACTCAAGTCAGTACTACCAAAATTTCATCAGAACATTGACTTTGCAACAAGAGGGGACAACATGTTAGACCTTGTTTATACAAACATCCAGCATGCATACAAGGCTGCACCCCTCCCCCACCTTGGACAATCAGACCACATCTCCATACTTCTCACTCCAGCCTATAGACCAATAAACAAACAGTTCAGACCAGCCATGAAAGAGGTGAGAACGTGGCCACGGGGGGCCATGTCTGCCCTTCAGGACTGCTTTGATTGCACAGAATGGGACATGTTCAGAGAAGCAGCCACCTATGAACATTCAGTCGATCTGGAAGAGTACGCAGCCTCAGTGACTGGTTACATCAGCAAGTGTGTTGAGGATGTTACTGTCTCAAAGACTGTTGTCACCCGGGCAAACCATAAACCCTGGTTCTCTGCTAAGCTGCGCAGCCTGGTGAAAATCAGGGACAGAGCCTTCAAGTCCAAAGACAGGGAAGCTTACATCGCAGCCAGAGCCAACCTGTCACGGGCCATCAAAGAGGCAAAGCGGGCGTATGCAGAGAAGATCAGCAACCACTTCTCAAGCTCAAGAGACACGCGGCGCATGTGGCAGGGCATCCAGACCATCACGGGCCACAAACCAACACAATTGGAATGTAGCAGTGATCCCTCCCTACCAGATGAGCTGAATAACTTTTTTGCACGATTTGAGGCAGAGAATGAGGCACCAGCGAGGAAGATGACCACCTTCCCCAACGACCAGGTACTACATCTATCCACAGCAGACGTCAGGTCGACTCTCCGCAGAGTGAACCCACGAAAAGCTGCAGGACCAGACAACATACCTGGCCGGGTGCTCCGGGATTGTGCTGATCAGCTTGCGGTCATCTTTGCAGACATCTTCAACTCATCACTGAGCTCTGCTGTTATACCTACATGCCTGAAGACCACCAAAATCATCCCAGTGCCAAAAAAGTCAACTGTGTCTTGTCTTAACGACTACCACCCCATAGCACTCACATCTATCATCATGAAGTGCTTTGAGAGGCTGGTACTGAGTTACATGAAGTCTAAGCTCTCACATACTCTGGACCCGTTACAATTCGCATATCGACCAAACCGCTCCACAGATGACGCCATCTCATCTGCTCTTCAACTTACCCTCTCCCATCTCGACAGAAAGGACACTTACGTCAGAATGCTGTTTATCGACTTCAGCTCAGCATTCAATACAATAATTCCCCAAAGGCTGGTAAGGAAGTTGGACCTTCTAGGTATAGACACTCCTCTTTGTAATTGGATCCTGGACTTCCTCACTGACAGGCCGCAGACTGTCTTCATAGGCAACAACTCCTCCGGGGTCCTCAGACTGAGCACAGGCTCCCCACAGGGCTGTGTGCTTAGCCCACTGCTTTTCACTCTGCTAACGCACGACTGTGCTGCACAGCACAGTTCAAATCACATCATAAAGTTTGCAGACGATACAACAGTAGTGGGTCTCATCACCAACGACGATGAGTCTGCGTACAGAGAGGAGGTAAAACATCTGGTGGACTGGTGTCAAAATAACAACCTGTCTCTTAATGTTCAGAAGACCAAAGAGATGGTTGTTAACTTCAGGAAGAGCCCGAAGGCCTACGCCCCACTGTACATCAACGGATCTGCTGTCGAGATTGTCAGCAGTGTGAAGTTTCTGGGGGTGCACATGGCAGATGATCTATCCTGGAACCTGAACACCACCACCATCACCAAGAAAGCACAACAACGTCTTCACTTTCTTCGGAAACTGAAGAAGGCCAGTCTTCCACCTCCCATCCTCACCTCATTCTATCAAGGGACCATCGAGAGTGTTCTCTGCTGTTACATCACCGTCTGGTACGGAAACTGCACCACCGCTGAAAAGAAGTCCTTGCAGCGGATAGTGAAGACAGCAGAGAGAATCATCGGGGTCCCTCTCCCAGCCATCTCCCAACTCTACGACAAACACCTGATCCGCCGTGCGAGCAGCATAGTGAAAGACTCTTTTCACCCCTCACATGCACTGTTCTCCCTCCTCCCATCAGGCAGACGGTTCCGCAGCATCAGAACTGTGACTGCCAGACACTGCAAGAGCTTCTTTCCACAAGCAGTAAGGGCTCTCAACTTACTGACAACATAGAACTGAACAAACATACGAAACACACACTCAACATAAACACATAATGGACTCCTATATTTATAAACTCACCTAAACAACTAAACCCTCATACAATATGCTACATGCACACCAAAGACAAAAACACACAAATTGGACTGTGGTACAACACACATATTGTACACCCTGTATTGCATACTGTATTTTTGTCCAAGAAATTTTCTACCTCATGCTGATTTGCACTAGTCGCAATTTGCACATGTCTTGTCTTGTCTCGTCCAATACTCCTACAATAACTTGAACCCGCACACTGTACTCTGAACCAATTGCACATGTTCACTTTGTATCATTGCACTGTATTGTCTTCCTGTCCTGTTAGTGTACAGATAGTTTATTTAAAAATAGTCACTTAGTTAGTTTAGCTTAGTTAGATATCATTTAGTTGTAATTTCTTGTTTTCTATTTCTTATTAAGGCACCACGGAGGGTCTGTGTGAAACGACATTTCAATACAATGTATACTGTGTATATTGTTGTATTGACAATAAACCTCTCTTGAATCTTGAATCTCTCCACAGACATTAATTCTAAAGCTTTCCTCTCTTGGCTTAAGCCCTACAGTAGGGAACTGAGTCCTAGACTTCCTGACCAACAGATCTCAAACTGTCAGGATCCATGATACCATCTCCTCCACCATCACCCTCAGCACAGGCTCGCCTCAAGGTTGCGTGCTGAGTCCCCTCCTGTTCACTCTATTGACATATGACTGCATAGCGAGACACTCCAGCTGTCATATAGTTAAATTTGCAGATGACACAGCAGAAGTGGGACGCACCACTGACAATGATGAATCCTATTACAGAGAGGAGGTGGAACAACTGGTACAGTGGTGTAGAGAAAATAACCTCTGCATCAATGAAAAAAAGACCAAAGAGATGGTGGTGGACTTCAGAAAGGACAAGCGAACTCCTCTCCCCCTACACATTGATGGAGCAGCTGTGGAAGTGGTCTCCAGCTTTAAGTATCTGGGCATCCACATAGCTAAGGACTTAAACTGGAGTGTCAACACCTTGGGCCTGATTAAAAAGGCCCACCAGTGCCTCTACTTCCTCAGGAAGCTAAAACGAGCTGGGCTTGGGAGCCTGGTTCTGGAGAGTTTCTATCGAGGAGCTGTAGAAAGCATCATCAGCTCCTACATCACTGTGTGGCATGGCAAGACCACCAGGCTCAAAAATAGCTTTTACCCTGAGGAAATTAGACTGCTGAACTCTAGCCGTGCTCTGTAGGTCCTCTCCCATCAAACACAATCACAAGCTGCTAACTTTGGATAGTATTTTATTACAACATATCTCTATATTTTTAGTGTAATATATAACCCTACATATATAACTGTCAAGTCTGATACTGATACAAGTCAAATGTACAATGTGTGCAATACACTATGTATAGTTTATGTCTAAATTCCTGCATAACATACAGTGGTGCGAAAAACTATTTGCCCCCCTCCTTATTTCTTATTCTTTTGCATGTTTGTCACACAAAATGTTTCTGATCATCAAACACATTTAACTATTAGTCAAAGATAACACAAGTAAACACAAAATGCAGTTTTTAAATGAGGGGTTTTATTATTTAGGGAGAAAAAAATTCCAAACCTACATGGCCCTGTGTGAAAAAGTAATTGCCCCCTGAACCTAATAACTGGTTGAGCCACCCTTAGCAGCAATAACTGCAATCAAGCGTTTGCGATAACTTGCAACGAGTCTTTTACAGCGCTCTGGAGGAATTTTGGCCCGCTCATCTTTGCAGAATTGTTGTAATTCAGCTTTATTTGAGGGTTTTCTAGGATGAACCGCCTTTTTAAGGTCATGCCACAACATCTCAATAGGATTCAGGTCAGGACTTTGACTAGGCCACTCCAAAGTCTTCATTTTGTTTTTCTTCAGCCATTCAGAGGTGGATTTGCTGGTGTGTTTTGGGTCATTGTCCTGCTGCAGCACCCAAGATCGCTTCAGCTTGAGTTGACGAACAGATGGCCGGACATTCTCCTTCAGGATTTTTTGGTAGACAGTAGAATTCATGGTTTCATCTATCACAGCAAGCCTTCCAGGTCCTGAAGCAGCAAAACAACCCCAGACCATCACACTACCACCACCATATTTTACTGTTGGTATGATGTTCTTTTTCTGAAATGCTGTGTTACTTTTACGCCAGATGTAACGGGACACGCACCTTCCAAAAAGTTCAACTTTTGTCTCGTCGGTCCACAAGGTATTTTCCCAAAAGTCTTGGCAATCATTGAGATGTTTTTTAGCAAAATTGAAACGAGCCTTAATGTTCTTTTTGCTTAAAAGTGGTTTGCGCCTTGGAAATCTGCCATGCAGGCCGTTTTTGCCCAGTCTCTTTCTTATGGTGGAGTCGTGAACACTGACCTTAATTGAGGCAAGTGAGGCCTGCAGTTCTTTAGATGTTGTCCTGGGGTCTTTTGTGGCCTCTCGGATGAGTTGTCTCTGCGCTCTTGGGGTAATTTTGGTCGGCCGGCCACTCCTGGGAAGGTTCACCACTGTTCCATGTTTTTGCCATTTGTGGATAATGGCTCTCACTGTGGTTCGTTGGAGTCCCAAAGCTTTAGAAATGGCTTTATAACCTTTACCAGACTGATAGATCTCAATTACTTTTGTTCTCATTTGCTCCTGAATTTCTTTGGATCTTGGCATGATGTCTAGCTTTTGAGGTGCTTTTGGTTTACTTCTCTGTGTCAGGTATCTCCTATTTAAGTGATTTCTTGATTGAAACAGGTGTGGCAGTAATCAGGCCTGGGGGTGACTACAGAAATTGAACTCAGGTGTGATAAACCACAGTTAAGTTATTTTTTTAACAAGGGGGGCAATCACTTTTTCACACAGGGCCATGTAGGTTTGGAGTTTTTTTTCTCCCTTAATAACGTAAACCTTCATTTAAAAACTGCATTTTGTGTTCAATGTTATCTTTGACTAATAGTTAACGGTTTTTGATGAGCAGAAACATTTAAGTGTGACAAACATGCAAAAGAATAAGAAATCAGGAAGGGGGCAAATAGTTTTTCACACCACTGTATCTCTGACTGCTCTTATTTATATTCATGTATATACATATATACATCCTCATATTTATATTACTCTGCTATCTTTGTGGCTTAAACGGGACCTGGTTCCTAATTTCATACCAGAATATGGAAGTGTGCTGGTATGACAATAAAGAATCCTTGAATCCTTGAATAAAATGACAATAACAGACTGCTTGAGATTGAACCTGCTCAGCGATAACATTAAGACCACCGCCAGGTAAAATAAATAATACTGATTATGAATTATATTTGAGTTATCTGGTGGCAGGATTGTTGGCACCCACAACTCATCTATGCCTGTGGGAAAACCACAGCTCACCAGAGGTTCCATGTAGCCAAAAGGGAACCACAAAGGAAACCTAACATCTAGTGTTTTTTAATGTGAATGGTTTTTATGTTATGACTGATCAGGGTATTTTGTATATTGTCAAAAGTATGTGGATAGCTAACTATCATTGAAAGCCTTCCTAGAAAAGTGCAGATTAACAGTAAATAACGACTAATTTGGAATGGGATGTTCATGAAGCAGATATAGGTGTGAAGACATGGCCAGATGTCCATAAAGTTTTGACCATATACAGTAGTGCATATTATAAAGTACATAACAAAGAAACAGTGTTAAATATTTTTGTTTATTTTTTTGCCTCCAATATTCATATCTACATACTCTTTGGGAGGAAAACCTTTTTTGATACAGCTTAACATATAAAAATGGTGTTATTCATAAGACAAACCCATCCATGTTATATCTTAATAACAGTTAGTGTGTCCATTTTAATCAACTTTTAAAATTACAATAATATCCATTGTAAAAATTATTTTAAATAGTACACAATAAAAAAAAAGGCTATTTGTCAAAAAAAAAGGCAGGGTACAAAGTACAAAAATGATACACAGTTGATTAACGCTTTCTAAAAAAGAGCTTCTTGAAAGGGTTGCTCCTATCATATTTCTTGGCCTTTCCAAGCTTTTGCAGCATACTCTTTATATCTGCATCAGTTTTTTGGACATTTGTCTGTATGTAGTCAATCATGTTGTTCTGTTCTTCAACTAGCATGGCCATGTCTAGAAACACTTCGTGGATGCTCTTTATGCGGCTCTCCAGTTCCAGCAACTCTGTGTGTCGGTTTTCAATCTGGCTGAGTGCAGATTGTATGGTTTTCCCTTCTGTGACAAGGCTCTCACTAAAGATATTCCACTGGTCATTAATTAGCATTTCCTCAATCTCTTCACTAGTCACCTCTCGCCCCACAATCTCCATCTGCCTCTGGATAAACATTTTGCATGTTTCCCTGTGGCTCATCTCAGCCTTGTTGTATTCCATCATTACATCACGAAAGGTGCTGCTCAAACCAGCATACTGTGCTCGTGCAATTCGAGAAAGGGCACTATTGATCCCATCCCTTTTCTCCAGCTCACTAGCACGCATGTCCATGGTGCGAAGACGTGCAAGCACATCTTTAGCACGGGACTTGATGCTAGCACCAATGGAATTCGTGTCTAGGATAGAATTTTGCTGCTCATTCCAAGCATTAGAGTTCTGCTCTTCAAGATGCTTCACATCCAAAAGAATTAGGTGAATGTCATGCCGAATATTATTAGCTTCATCAAATATGGCTTCCATCTCAGGGTCAGTTTCATATTCCTGAAGAGGTTCTTCATGACACTCCTTCAATGAATGTGGGAAAGCTGCTGCACTTTCCCCGGTGTCTACATCACTTCTGGAGGCGGAGATTGCCTGAAGTTGGCTTAGTCTGTCCTTCATAGCTGGAAAAACCTGGAAAAATGATAAATGGCTGTGTGTCAAAATACAAGCAAACACGGCATGAGAAACAGTAACAGATTTTCCTCGCCTTCTTTCTTGACCTAATTTGCCTGTACTGGACTTGCCCAACAAGTCAGACTTGTTTGCAGACCAGCTTCAGTTTCCCAGCATCAGTGTTACGATATACTGTATACTGTACATGCATATACAGCCTTAAGGTGTCTGTAATGAAATCTACATAGTGGTCATTTCATTAGGTACATCCAACCTACACTGTTGTGAAATGCTACACTTTGTACCTGACACATTATTTTATGATGCCCAATTTGTCAGCCGTCTCTGTGATTCAGAAGGATTAAATTATTGTCCTGCATCAAGCAAACAACTAAGAATATTGCTGAAATTACTGGAATTGCATAAATTTCTACATTATTAAAATCTGGAAGGATGGTGCTGAACCAGCAACTTTAATATGGAAAAATGACTTGAATCTTTGGTAATATGGCACCATAAAAAAATGACAGTAGAAATCACGTCTATGTTTAATAGTAAACATTTACACATAGCATTTACACACACACAATATGAACTCACAGGATTGAGACTAAACACCTGTTTGCCCATAATAGAGCATAAAGATTGCACTCTGAGGCAATGCAAAAGATCATGTGGTCTGATGAGTCCAGACTGACCATGAGCGAGGGTTGTGTTGGGGCGCAAACAAAATAAAAATTTAACTTTACTAATCGCCTGTAAATAGCCAGAAGAAGTGCTGGAAAAGCACCAAGTGTAAGCTCGGCCATGATCATGTGACTACTGCTTAATTAGAAGATCAGGTCGATCTGGTCCAAGCTCTTTAACTTTTTTATTTCTTTGTCCAATCGCCTTGAGAAGGAGTATTTTAGCAAAGAAATTACAGAATTTCCTCTCATATTTAGCTGGCTTCCAAGTCAATCACTATTCAATGCATTAACTAACAATCTGCTGACCATTAATAAAACTCAGTGAGAATGGTCTAATCACATGAGCCCAAATATTTAAAAACAATATTGATTCGCTAAGAACAAGACCCCTTACCGGCCGCCACTGCTCTGAAGGCACGAGCAGATTCCAGGTCAACAGTAGCAAGATTTATCAGGCTTAAATTGTGAAAGAGTGGCTCTGGCAACATGAATAATTTTTACATATGAACTGGCCGCCACTGTGTATTAACCACAACACCATTTAAAATCATTGGAATGTGCTGGAAAAGATTTCATGTAGGGTTCAAGGATTCTTTATTGTCATACCAGCACACTTCCATGTTATGGTACGAAATTAGGACCCAGGTCCCGTTTAAGCCACATAGATAACAGAATAATATAAATATGAGCATGTGTATACATGCATACATGAGCAGTCAGAGATATGTTATGCAAGAATTAAGACGGAAAATAAAAATTAAGACGTAAAGATGTAGCGGTTCCACTCTAACACCATCAGTACAAAATTTCACCACTCTGGATGAAAATAAATATTGTGAAATTGCATAATCTTGCATAAACAATGACATGAGTAAAAAGTAAATAAGGGCCAATAAAATAGTGTGTGCTACTTTCTGAGGAGGGAGACATTAATATGGTAGGTATACCTGCAAAAATGGCCAGTGAATGAGTGTAATGTAGTAATGTGTAATGTTGTTGATCCTGTCAAGGGGTTGATCCACACACAACTTGGCACAGGTTTTTCGCTGGTTGCTCTTCTTGATGCAACTGTCCCTCAGCTTGGGACCGGCACTGCATCCAGTGGTTGGGAATAGAACCCAGGCCTTCCACATGACCGGCAAGAAACATACCATTGAGCCACCAATGCCCAAGGTAGGTAACTAATGATCAGAGGTGTCAAGTAACGAAGTACAAATACTTTGTTACCTTACTTAAGTAGAAATTTTGGGTATCTATACTTTACTGGAGTAATTATTTTTCAGCCCGACTTTTTACTTCTACTCCTTACATTTTTAGCAATTATCTGTACATTCTACTCCTTACATTTTAAAAATAACCTCGTTACTTTATTTTTCTGATCAGAACTCCCCCCCCCCCCCCCAAAAGCTTGAGTTGGTACTTCAACTTCTAAAGATGTCTTTTTAAACCCTAGTATCTATACTTCTACTCAAGTAATGAATGTGAATACTTTTGACACCGCTGCTAATGATTGTCAGTAATTTGCAATATGGGAAGTAGGTGGTCTGGTGGAGGCAGTGTGATGCTCTGGAAAATGTTCTGCTGGGAAACTTAGGTTCTGGGGATGGGACGTGTCAGATGTGTACTCTGACACGTCCCACCTATTTAAACTTTGTTGCAGACCATGTGTGTAAAGGGAAGGGGAAGGGAGCTCCCAATACTCTGAGTAAATGATTGACTGACCCAATATACACAAAGGCTCATGCAGCAGGATAGGCTTATTTGTTCTACTTTGGGCTACTATTGCAAAATAATGTTAAACTTTAATCACAGCAATGAGACATGAAGTAAAAAGATAACATCTACCAATAGTGATCATGAATTAAGTTTGTGTAAATAATCCTAATTCTCCATCCTCATCAGCATGTCCTGACCCGAATGCGTGTTTATTCTCCTACAGTACCTGTTTTTTCACCGTCTTCATAAACAATCGCTATCCCTTGAAATATTTCCTTCATAATGAACCTCGTACAAGCGACATGAACATATATAAACATGCATAGTATATACAATATGCACAACCTTGATCACCCGATCACGTTTAAAATATACTTACTTCAGGAGAGTATGACCTAATCCTTTGCATACTCCCGTGACAGGTAGCTGAGTCATGTGACCTCAGGGCGCGTACGCGCCTTTGGGGGACGTGTTTAGGTGAGCTGATCTACTAATAATAGGTGAGTGAGTTTGCCTCGTGCACATGATATATGGATCAAATAACAGCCCCCGCTTCCTGCTTTCTTTTTTTTTTTTGTAAACTCCGCCCCAATAAACCGCCGTTGCACCTGTTGTTTACCCTGAAAGCCGGAGTTACCTGTAACTATGTGTTTTTATAACTTTGGCACCTATAGTAAGCCATATTATACAATATAATTCCCGTATTCTATATTGTATATATTATAAAAAATATCTCTATGTCATTGACACTAGACATAGTAGGATATCTTGTATGCAGTTTTTTAATACCTCATTTTGGACTTTAGGATAACTTAGATAATAATTATTATTTTAGTAAATATAATATATTTAACAGAGGTATGCAGAATTTTAAGTTTAGTATACTGAGTTTACAGTAAACGTATTCTAATGCATAATTAATGAATAATACAGTATTACATTATATTAATCCACATTTATATAGACATATTATCTATTAATGAACATATAATACTCATTCATTACAACAAGTGACAATTTAATCAGAATTTCTTACTTCCTAGTGGTTAGCACTGTCGCCGTGCCCCTCAAGGGTCAGGGTTCAATTCCTGCCATGGGATCTCAGTGAATGGAGTTTGCATATTCTCCCTGTACTTTGTGGGTTTCCTCCCACAGTTCAAAGATATGCAGGTTAGGCTAATTGGCGTTCCTAAATTGCCCGTAGTGTGTGATTGGGTGTGTGAGTGTGTGTATGTGTGTGTGCCCTGCGATGGATTGGCACCCTGTCCAGGGTGTACCCTGCCTAGTGCCTGAAGTCTCCTGGGATAGGCTCCAGGTCCCCCGCGACCCTGAACACAGGATTAAGCGCTATAGAGAATGAATGAATGAATGAATGAGTTCAAAGACATGCTGATTAGCCTAATTGGCACTCCCAAATTACCAAAAATGAATATGTGTGTGTGTGTGTGTGCCCTGCTATAGATTGGCATCCCACCTAGGGCGTCAAGCTGGCAACCTGACCCCTTACGTAACCAAATATCGCCAAAGGTGGTTGGCACATGGATGGACTGAAATAGCAAAAAATAATTAAATAAGTCTCAATCACAATCTGATCATTTCGATTCATACACATTCACATTTCATACAAACTTCCATAATTCTTATGATTTTACACAAGGTGAATGTGTATGCTTTGAGACAATGACAGTTGTTAAAAGTGCTATACAAATAAATTTGAATTGAATTTAATTTAATTTAATTTAATTGGATTGCATTGAATTGAAGAATGCTGTGTAGGCTTTGGGGAGGAGTTGAGACAGGCTATGGGTGGTCAGGAGGTGCTTTCAGTTGACTGGACAACTACAGCCAATGTGATCAGGGAGACAGGTAAGAGGGTACTTGGTGTATCATCAGGAAGTCCAGGAGTGTATACAGGGAAAGAGGCTAGCTAAGAAGAAGTGGGACACTGAGAGGACTGAAGAGAGTAGACAGGAGTACAGGGAGATGCAGCGTAAGGTGAAGGTAGAGGTGGCAAAGGCCAAACAAAGAGCATATGAGGATTTGTATGCTAGGCTGGACAGTAAGGAGGGAGAGGTGGATCTGTACAGGTTGGCGAGGCAAAGAGATACAGTAGAGATGGGAAGGATGTGCAGCAGGTTAGAGTGATTAAAGATAAAGATGGAAATATACTGACAGATGCCAGGAGGGTGATGGGAAGATGGAAGGAAGACTTTGAGTTGATGAATGAGGAAAACGAAAGAGAACAAAGAGTAGAAGAGTAGAAGAGGTGACTGTTGTGGAGCAGGAAGTACAGTAGCAAATATTAGTAAAAGTGAGGTGAGAAGTGCGTTGAAGAAGATGAAGAGTAGAAAGGCTGTTGGTCCTGAAGACAAACCTGTGGAGGTGTGGAAGTGCTTAGGAGAGGTATAGCAGTAGAATTTCTGACTAGTTTGTTTAACAAGTTCTTGGAGAGTGAGAGGATTCCAGAGGAATGGAGGAGAAGTGTATTGATGCCGATTTTTAAGAACAAGGGAGATGTGCAGAGCTGTGGCAATTACAGAGGTATAAAGCTAATGAGCCATACAATGAAGCTGTGGGAAAGAGTAGTGGAAGCTAGGTTAAGGGCAGAGGTGAGCATTTGTGAGCAGCAATATGGTTTTATGCCTAGAAAGAGTACATCAGATGCAGTATTTGCTTTGAGGATGTTGATGGAGAAGTACAGCGAAGGTAATAAAGAGTTGCATTGTGTCTTTGTAGATTTAGAGAAAGCGTACAACAGGATGCTGAGAGAGGAGCTGTGGTGTTGTATGAGGAAGTCTGGAGTGGCAGAGAAGTATGTTAGAGTGGTGCAGGACATGTAGGAGAGCTGTAAGACAGTGGTAAGATGTGCTGTAGGTGTGACAGAAGAGTTCAAGGTGGAGGTGGGTCTGCATCAAGGATCGGCTCTAAGCCCCTTTTTGTTTGCTCTGGTGATGGACAGGATGACAGATGAGGTACATGAGTCTCCATGGACTATGATGTTTGCAGATGACATTGTGCTTTGTAGCGAGAGCAGGGAACAGGTGGAGGAAAACCTAGAGAGATGAAGGTACGCTCTGGAAAGCAGAGGAATGAAGGTTAGCCGCAGCAAGACGGAATACATGTGTGTGAATAAGAGGGACGGTGAGGTGATTGTTTGCTTTACATCTCAGGGAGCCCTCATGTTTGTGTTTCCTTCTGGCTCTCCCTTTTAGTTATGCTGTCATAGTTAGTCCTGCCGTAGTCCCTGCATGTACTCTACAGTAAATATACATTCACATTATACATTGTGACTGTGACCATACCTAATTGCAATCTCTCCCCCTCTTTCTCTGTCCTCTCTCCCCCTGTCTCCCCCTTTCACTCTTTCTCTCTCTCTCTCTGTCGAGCTACACATGTCATTCCTGAGCTGCCAGTGATCCAGACTCCCTCTGCCCTCCGGACCTGTCTGATCCATCCTGGTGCCCCGCTTCTGGTTGGAGGTCTCGTCGCATGGATGCCCCGTGTGTCTCTTTGGGATGCGTCTGGTGTCTGGGGATGATTCTATCTACTTAGAAGATGGTTCTGGCCTCGACTGGTGTTGTGAGCTGTTTCTCTGAGAACTTGACAATTCGATAGTTCAGGACTGGAACTTTCTACAAGTCTATCTGAGTCTCCAATAACTACTGGACTCCATTTTACATCAACTATTATAACATCAATTAACATCAACTATTATAGCTGAACCTAACACTTAACACTGTATAAATGCAGATCATTTCCTGCTATCTGTTTCACCCAGATGAGGATGGGTTCCCTGTTGAGTCTAGTTCCTCTCAAGGTTTCTTCCTATTACCATCTCAGGGAGTTTTTCCTTGCCACTGTCGCCCTCGGGCTTGCTCACCAGGGACTATCTGACCATTTTGATTCATACACATTCACATTCCATACAAACTTAAATTATTCTTTTGATTGTGTAAAGCTGTTTTGAGACAATGTCAATTGTTAAAAGCGCTATACAAATAAAATTGAAAATTGAATTAAGTACTTAGGGTCAACGGTCCAGAGCAATGGAGAGTATTCAAAGGAGGTGAAGAGACGAGTACAGGCAGGTTGGAATGGGTGGAGAAAAGTGTCAGGTGTGTTGTGCGATAAAAGAGTATCAGCAAGAATGAAAGGAAAGGTGTACAGGACAGTGGTGAGACCAGCGATGCTCTACGGCTTAGAGACAGCGGCACTGAAGAAAAGACAGGAGACAGAGCTAGAGGTAGCAGAGCTGAAGATGTTGAGGTTCTCTTTGGGAGTGACAAGGATGGATAGGATCAAGAATGAGTTCATCAGAGGGACAACCCATGTTAGATGTTTTGGAGATAAAGTCAGAGAGGCCAGATTGAGGTGGTTTGGACATGTTCAGAGGAGAGACGGTAGAAGGATGCTGAGGTTGGAACTGCCAGGCAGGAGGTCTAGAGGAAGACCAAAGAGGAGATTTATGGATGCAGTGAGAGAGGACATGAAGTTAGTTGGTGTGAGAGAAGAGGATGCAGATGACAGGGTTAGATGGAGGCAGATGATTCGCTGTGGCGACCCCTGAAAGGGAACAGCCGAAAGACAAAGATGAATTGAATTGAATAAATAAATAAAAGTACAGTCAGGCCTTCTAAAAATGCTAAAGCAACTAAAACTGTTTGCTTTATGTAATACATTTTATCCAACTAAAACTAATATGTGCTTTGTATACGTGAATGTTTGTATGTGTCCTCTTTGTACAGTTACTTTATATTCTACTTGTTTACATGCTTTTTTTCCATTTGTGCTTTACTTAATAGAGAAGGTGAAGGACAATTGGTTTTTCTTTTTTTGCACAATGGCGCCATCTTGTGTCCAAAACAGGAGCCACCGCGTATTTAATTTTCTTTATAATGGGTGAAACTAAAAGATATGCAGGTTAGGCTAATTGGCGTTTCCAAATTGCCCGTAGTGTGTGAATGAGAATGTGAGTGTGTGTGTGTGTGTACCCTGCGATGGATTGGCACCTTGTCCAGGGTGAACCCTGCCTCGTGCCCTAAGTCTCCTGGGATAGGCCTCAGGTCCCTGAATAAAGGATAAAGCGGTATAGAAGGTGAGTGAGTGAGTGGGTGAAACTATATTTATTTATTCAATACATTAAAAAACTTTTTTTCCACCATATCTCACATGTCGTATATTTGGGGCATAACATATCTTGGATGTATTTATGATAAAGACTGGAAAGTTTAAGGATTGCTCAAAATGGGAATACACTGCAGCCCTAAAATATGCAGCCCATCTTCATTCCACAATGAAAACTTTACATTTACATGCTAATATTTCCGTCTGCTCTATTTTAAGTGCGGGTCTTGCGCAAAAAAGGTGTGGCACCTCCCTGCCACGCACTCTCTCTCTCTCAGCTGCTCACTAACCTGAACAACTCACTATGTTATGGCACCTGAGAAGACCTGACTCCAGAAAGGGCTCACACTGATGAAAGTTCAGGCAAATCATTAAGGTATGGTTGAACCAAATGTTTGAATTGATACTTTTTTATGATTGTGACGTGTGCATTCTAAAGCTGGGCTAATATAATTTTAATTTCACAAAAATGAAATTTTTTACATTTATAGCAAGTACACGTGCATTCTTCAAAGAACATAATATATACAGTATAGTTGTGATTATTTAACAAATACATTTACAAAACAAAAACATACACAAGAAAAGGTTAAAGGTTATACATAGAGTTCTCTGACTGTTCCTCTGAAGGAACCTATAAGGTTCTATATAGAACCCTAAAACAGAGTGTTCCCCTATTAGAAAATGCTCCAATTAGTAGCTAATTACCAGCAAAGAACCACTATTTCTAAGCATATATTTTCTAACACTTGCTTATTTTCTAACATTATTACTGGACAGAAATACCACCATGCAAGAGTTCCAAACTATTTGTGCAAACTCGTTGGGTGAGTGACGCCACCCTTGAATACTTTTGCTAAGTAAAACTTGTTGTGTGACTTTATTCTTTCAAGGTGAGTAGAACACCCCCTTTCTTTCCATTACAAATAGTCATTAAAATAATCAGAATATCCTTAGTAAGGTAAGATTTTACATCACAGTGTTTTCTGACAATTGGGTCTTTACTGACAAATTTGCATTTTAATATGTTGCTTTAATACTATGTTTTAAAAAATGCTCACCGGTGGTTACACAACCAAGGAAGAATACTTGAGAGCTTAAATCACTGTATTGTAGGTCAGACATGCTGATATTTCACATTAACCTGTCTCTTTCTCATCCAAGGCAGCCATGAGGGACAGGTTGAGTGAACTACAGGATCTTGCTGTGTCCAGAAATAATGTGGAAGAGCAGGAATATGCAGAGTCTGTCTCAGACTCATTCGGCAACGTGGACCTGGAAGATGGATTCCGTCAGCAGGCCATTGTCTTTGACAACAATGAGATGGACTCCGTGTTTGATGAGGTTCAAGATGCAAAACGTGAGATTCAGCTCATCCATTTGGATGTAAAGCAGCTCAGACAGCAAAACACACGCATCCTTAGTGAACCAACTCGAACCAGCACAATAAAGCGAGACTCCAATGTCATTGCAGCTGACATTAAATCCCGCGGGGAAGGTTTACTGAAACGTCTCCATACGATGGACACTCATGCCAAAGAGCTGGAAGAGGAGCAAGGTATTAATTCGGCTGTAGCCAGGATTGCTCGAACACAGTATGCTGGCCTAAGTAACAACTTTCGTGATGTGATGATGGAATACAACGAAGCAGAGATGAACTACAGAGACACGTGTAAAACACATATCCAGAGGCAGATGGAGATTGTCGGGCGGGATGTGACAGGTGAGGAAATTGAGGAAATGCTGGAGAATGGGCAGTGGAACATCTTCAATGATAACATTCTCACAGAGGGGAAAACTGCACGATCTGCACTCAGCCAAATAGAAAACAGACACCGTGATTTGCTGGAGTTGGAGAACCGACTCGAAAGCCTCCATGAGCTGTTTCTCGATGTGGCCATGCTAGTGGAAGACCAAGGGCCAATGATAGACTACATATTCACCAATGTTCAGAAAACTGATGCTAAGCTCGAAGAAGTCATGATTGGACTTGAACGAGCTAAGAGACATGATAAAAACAATCCATTCAAGAAAATGTTCTGTGGCTGCTTCCCATGCTACAAGTAATTTTGTTGGGCATACCTGTCTCTGTGTGTTTTATGTGTGTGCATGATGTTCGAAACAGAACATACAATAGTACAAGGAAAGGGCAAAAAAAAAAGGTACAAGATATAAAGTTATAAAATTATAACTGACTAATCGAAACCCTTTGAAACTGTAAACACTAAAGTATTCATACAGTGTAAAATGAAGTCAATTTAAGGATATTCAAAACAAATATGAAGTATACAGTGGTGGCTCAAAGTATTAATACAACATATGCCATGTATTATAGTTCTGCCTGTGCAAAAAACATGTGATGTCACTAATTAGTCCTAGTCTATCTGGTTGAAGAGTTGTGCTTATAAGAATCAGCTGGTTTAGTTAATGGATGGAAAATTATGTGGCAGGAATTTTACTTTCTAAAGCCGGCATGTCCACAGCTGCTCATAACGTGAATTCGCATATTTCTCTGCATGATTCTTAGGAAGCAATCAGGCAGGCATGGATTAAGCAAGTGACACTGTAGACTGTGAGTACTGTAGACTAATTGACTCTATGCCCAGCTGGATCCAGCAGGTTTTGAAGAATAAAGGACTTCATACAAAATATTAATTGTGATATCGTGGTTTTATTACATGAAATGGCTAATTAGTCTTATTATATTGATTGTCATTATTTAATAAGTCATTAATTAAGTCATTAAAACTCATGTCTCAAAACTTCTGACCACCATTGTATGGTTTTCAATGTCTTTTTCTGTACCATATACTTAAAAGAGAAATGTATTTAATAGTTATTGGACTGCACATTACAATTATGTTGTCCTATATCTAAACTTTAAGAAAATGTGACCCGTGTATTAAAACGGGTGTTTCAGAACTTTTTTGTACCTGTCCATTAGTGTTATGTGTTATGTGTTATATGACATGTACATGTATTTAATTATTGCTCTACAGTAGCAGCTCAAATAGCAAACATGGTAAGTCAGTGTGTTTTTGGCTGTGGGTCTTCCCACACACTATTTCCTATTCAAAAAACCCTTGTTTGAGAAAAAAATAGATTAGATTAGATTAGATTAGATTGTAATGAATTCATTTTAAAAGAGGTGAAATTTTAGCAAGTTAGCAAGGTTATATGGTAGGATTTTATTCTTCTTATTATCATTTATTTATTTATTTATTTTTAAGATGAGCAGAAATATTTTCCTACCTGAGGATAATCGAAAATTCTGTCGGTGTACTGTACACATCAGAACTTCTCTTTTAGTAACAGTAAAATAGTAATGTATATTACCTGTTAATAGTAATACTCATGTGTAGGTAACCCTAATCCTCTAAATGCTCTTAACTCTTAGTTACAGGAAAAATTTTGTCACTCTACAATCCTATCTCAAATATGTCGACACACTGAATTAAATCACATCCTGCAATAAATTAATTGAAAACAGAATAAACCATACAGAATCATGCAGGAAATTTTTTTTCTTATTCTTTGGGTTGGTAAACTGCAGAGCAGACAATTGGTGAACCGCTATATATATACCGCACATACCTTTTACATCAGATAAATATGTATGATGTGTACAGTAGGCCAAAATCTACACCATCTGCATTACAAAGTTACAAGAATGTACTGTACATTACTCTATCTCTCACAGGGCATCTAAAGACATTCTGTCAGTTGTCACTGATTACTTCAAATAGGAAAAAGAATTTAAAAAAAATAAACGTTAGCAGGCTAATAATAAAAACGTAGCAGTGTAGTATGTGCTCAAATTTCTCATTTGCTTCATCTTCCAGAATGAAGAAAGGATGGATGACCTGTTGAGTATTAGTGAGGACTGAATACATATTCAACATGCAGTGATCTAACAAATCAGACATCTGAAACCTGATTTCAAAGCTGAAAAACTGTTACTTTATAAGAGTTTCAATGTACAGCTGCAGATAAGAGAGAGAAGTATCACAATAAAAAAAAATGAAGATGGAATCTTGAAAATTATGCAAATTATGAATGTCAATTAGTTATTTCCTGTTTTGAATTTGTCAAACTGGTTTTTAATTATGCCACTGTTCTTAAGATATTTTACTGCACTGCAAGATTCAAGAGTTTGAATGAAATTCTGAAGTTTGGTAAAATAATTACCAATCAATCAATTCATGACAATGGTTTTGAAATCAGTTTTCCCCACTCTCTCCCTGGAGGTCATAATGTGCTCTCTTGAATCTGTTGAAATATTTTTTAACCACTAAATTACAATAACAAATACCAGGCTCGCCATGTCATAATGGCTCTTTAATTTAGGAGTTTCCCTTTCCCCATTCTTCTCATGACCAACTTGAATCCCTACTAAACCTGTTCTGTTGTCTTCTTTTGTCCAAAATTTGTAACACAGCATAGCATGGACAAACGGTCTGCACCGTTAAAATGTATGACCAATGTATGACCAAACCTGGGATTTGAAATGTTCTACAGCCAATAAAGGTTTATTTTCCGGGTGGTGGAAAGCAGTTGGTCACTATAATAAAATGCAGAAATGCACATATCTCTCAGTGATTCATGTGAACCCTCATCTTAATTAGCCTTAGGTTCAACGTGGACAAAAAACCAAGTGAGACACTATCCCAATAGAACTGCATGAATTTATCATATCCTAAAACAACCGTGCTGTCATATGTGAGTGACGTCTTGTCCAGAGGATGATGCTACGTTGCCTCATTTAGAGAAATAATCTGAATGGGCATGAGTGGTAGTGCTTGTTTATGTGTCTTGGTGAGTTAACAGGGGGTTGAGATTAACAGTAAATGCACTGGGCTTCTGTCTAGCGCCATTTTTTTAAATGGCGTTCTACCCGTACTTCAAAGGAGAATTTGCTTTGATCTCTATATAGAGGCAATTAAAGAGCTAATATGTTTCACTTGTAATTATGGACTGTATATAAAGATAATACATCAGGATTTCTTTTCTTTTATATATGATACAATAGTAGATATTATCGGCTTTAGTGAACAAAAGTCACGCCAGATCATCATACTGTAGGCTATGTATGAAGCATTCATGTTTATATATACAGTATATATATAGGCCTATATATATTTTTATTTATTTTTTATTTTTTTATTGTAAAAAAGTAACATTGATTGGTATGTTAAACAGCGTTTAGATCAGGGCTCAATATTGAACCTGAGACCTACTCTTAAGATGCAGTTTATTTATGGATTGTTTGAGCATTACCCCTAACTGAATGGGTCGTGATTTCAGAGAACGATAAATGATATTTTGAAAACAATGTGAGCAAAAAAATCCATTCAGGCCGCGACCGAGCCCACGCGCGTTTCCCCGCAGGTCTGCTTACGGGACGTCCGCTTCTGACACGTGCACGTGCGAGCGCGCGCACTCTGCCAGCTCCCCGCCCCTTTTGCACCCGAACCATTTAAGATAATTCGCGGTCGAGAGTAAGCCTGCATCCTTTTGACAAACACCAAAACCCCTGAACTCCGCAGCGAGGTAAGGACAAGTCATTCTAGACACGTTACTTGTTATAGTGTGTTAAGGGTTTCAGCAGGTCTAAACAGACCTAAACACTTATTTAGCGTGGACTGTATACAGGGTGTCCCAAACGTCTCCATTCAAATGGAAAATGATAACTATAACAATTACATGCAGAACAACACCAGGTGTGAGAGTGTGTTTACAGAGATATGGCTGATGCTTTGTAAAGAAAGCTCTATTTTAAGTAAATAAAATTTTTTTCCTGTGGTGCAGTGAGACTTTATATATATTTCAAGTATCCGGGTTTTTCTGTTAGATTAGCTAAATATTAGACTAGACGTGAGTCATTAAAGAATCATTGCTTTACATTAAGAGGCAGGTGTTCCTAATCATGGTAACACCGAGAAAAATAATCTAAGAACTTTAGAAGTTGATAAATTAAGTAGTTTTAAGTAGAAAACTTTCCTGGTTCTAAGTGCACTGAGGGTTCTGTCAGGAATTATTTTTGCGCAGTCTGATCTCTTTTTGCTGTTGCATCTCTCGGGTTAGATGTGTTCTGATGGAGAGCGCGCGGCCATTGGCAGCTCGGGAAACGGCAAGCTGCGCCAGTGGCTCATCGAGCAGGTGGACACCGGGAAATACCCGGGGCTCGTGTGGGAGAACGAAGAGAAAAGTGTGTTCCGCATCCCGTGGAAGCACGCGGGTAAACAGGACTACAACCGGGACGAGGACGCAGCACTCTTCAAGGTAGAACTAAAGAGAATGCGCATGCACTGTGCGTGCAACTTTTAGGCCATGCTGGAGAGTGACGCAACCCAAACACTTCATCATGACTATACAGTTAAAATGATCAGCCTATATGTACTATGCCGACTGACTATGCCACCGCATTGCGCTCACATCTTCGACCCTTTCCATAGGCTTGGGCGCTGTTCAAAGGCAAATACCGGGAGGGCATCGACAAACCGGACCCACCCACGTGGAAAACGCGCCTCCGTTGCGCGCTCAACAAGAGCAACGACTTTGAAGAGCTCCTGGATCGGAGTCAGCTCGACATTTCGGACCCTTATAAAGTTTACCGCATCGTTCCTGAAGGCGCCAAAAAAGGCAAGTCGTGTGCACACCCACAACCTGCAATCTTTTAAAACACCGAAAACACGAATGTGTAAATTCTGTAACACTATTAACGTGCAGGTTTACACGTATGATTTATGTATTACAGCCTCCAGATCTCCAGAGGATGCTTCGAACCCAAGCCCTCCAAGTTATCCACTACATCCTTCCTATGCACCCCTCCAGAGTCAGGTGAGGCATAATGATAGACAGAACACTTACACCGACTACATGGTAATAGTAATAGGCGTGTGTGCATGTCAGTGAATGAGCAGTGAAATCGTTTATGTCCATGCAGGTCTGCAGCTTTGTTTCTCCACCAGAAAGAAGTTGGAGGGATTATCTCTCAGAAAAGCCCCCCATGGCTGAACTATCTTACAATCAAAATCCATTCACCACTCGATGGGATACAGGTGAATTACACACTATGAATTTCTCTCCATTTTGGTGTAGAGAGCATGTCCTAATGGACACTGCACTTCCTTCTGTGTTCCATTTTTATATAAGTGCACTGTAAATGTAAAAATGCCTGTTGGTCTGCTTATCTGCGCAGGATACCAGTTTAGTGGCTCCTTCTACAGCTGCAGCGCCTCAGAACCTCTGCCATCTGCCTTTACGTTAGATGCTAGTATGAAGTCAGCAGAGGCCATGGCTCTCTCAGGTATATATGCGTTTCTATTAAGAGTGTAATGGCCAAATTTTATTGTCATGTACTGGCTAAAAACATGCCTTACTTACAATGTTGTGTTTGCAGAATGCAAGTTTATTTAATGCTCAAAGATGTTCTATTGTTCCTAATAATGTAACAGCAGGGTTCTAGACCTCAAAGACGCAGGAGGACAAACTTGTTTATCCTTGTATTTTTCCTTTATGTAATTATAGACTAAATGCATAACTATTGAGCAACAGACATTTTTAAAGTGTAGATAATGCCACAACTTACATTGATATGAGGTCTGATTGTTCAAATCTAAGAGGCCTCTGAGAACTTAAGTATAGGATGGCTTGTGCTTGTGCTAAAAAAGCATCTCCTATTTGTATAAAAAGAAACAGTTGAACGGGTAGGTAAGTTAGATTGTCATTCAACTACTTTAACCCTTAATTAAAATTAATGTTATGTTAGTTTCAGTTATGGTCCAGAAAATAGCCTTACTGTACTTTTAAAGGCCAAGAATGCAATTTCTCTCCAATTAAGGTGTACCCACCTGTTGATTCACTTCATCATGGTCTTCGTTCAACTATCCACAACAGCTCACACCAGCTCTGATACTGAAGAAAGTTACTAAATGAAAGAATGCTAAAATGTTGATCTTCTGCTCTTCCCTTTCCTGTTTAGATTACCGGCTCCATGTGTCAGTATATTACCAAGAAGCCCTTGTGCGCGAGGTGACCGTGAGCAGTCTAGAAGGCTGTGTTTTGGGTGTGAGCAAAGATGGTTTGCCATACGGAGCTTCTCAAGGTCCAGAGCTTGTGGAACTTCCACAGATTGAACACTGCTCTCTGGAACATGGGGTTCTGCTGTGGATGGCACCAGATGGGCTGTATGCGCGTCGATGCTGCCCCTGCAGGGTGTACTGGGAAGGAGGGCACACTCTGCTCAACAGCAAACTCAACAAACTACAAAGAGATCAGACCTGCAAACTGCTGGACACTCAGCAATTCATCACAGGTTAGAATGAATACCTTATGATGATTTTCTAATATTTACAGTGGCAGTTTCATTAATGCCACACATTAATGTGCCCATTCAGCTACAGTAGGATCAGTGAATATAATATAAAGTTAGAGATTTACTGCCCTTTAAGGTATTTTTATATAGGTATTTTTATAGTTATTTAATTTAAATTAACTTCTTCTGGGTATGCTCTATTTTGGATTCTCTATTCCTTTATCCGTACAAAGTTTCTGATCATCTGCGGTGATGTAGCTAAAAACCCATAGATCAGCCTTTTTCTGTGAAATCACCACTTATAAAAGACCACCGGGAAAAAATGTTGTCCAATTATTACAGTAAATAAGGTCAGCGAGACTTACAGTAAAAATTCACCACACCACACTCAGCATACAATGCACCACAAGTGATAATCTCTTTGCTACAGAGGCCACCCACCTTTATCACGTCACACTTGGCTGGTTGCAGCATATTTGCATACATGCACACAGGACTTTCCAGGATGTGATTAGTGCACAGATGAGAATCCCCATCATGCCTCCATTAAATGACTTCTTGTAAGACAGATGGCAATCAGGCCAGAAAGAGTGAGAGATTGTATGATATTTTAAGGAGAGATGACCAGGTAATTTCAATGAATGAGCTGTTACAGTAATACTACAACTCCAGCTTGCAGGGGAAAACCTCCTAATTTTTTAATGTAGCTAAAAGAGAACATAGATCCAGCAGTCTTTCTAAATCCACAGATACAGTTTAGTTTTTATTTTTACTTAGTTTATGGATTTGTTAGATTGTTTATTTGTAACAAGGATGTGATCGAATATACTTGTTTTCTGCTCATTATCAGAGTTACAGAGCTACGCTCGGCACATACGTCCTCCACCCATGTCCCAGGTGCTCCTGTTTTTTGAAGCTGACAGCACAGAGCTACAGATTTCACGAAGGACCCTCACTGTCCAGGTAATCCTTTTTAAAACTGACATTTCACTATTAAGCTCTAAATCACCATCAACCCAACTCAACACAGAGCTTTTAACAACTCATTCACACTGACAAGAAACTGTGGCCTAACATAAAAATGCTTAAGACCTCAATTAGTATGTACACTGTGCTAAAATGAAAATCCGCTTTCCTTTACACTCTAGGTAGAACCTCTGTTTGCTCGCCAGCTTCTCTACTTCACCCACCCAAGCAGCATGAACTACATTCGCAGCCACAACCTTTCACCCCTGAGCCCAGAGCAAACGATTCCTCCCAGTCAGGAATTCCACAGAGTCATCAGCCATCACCATAGCAACAGTCTGTAAAATTAAGCTTCACCTGGGAAAGCTAGCGTTGGGTATGTTGAACTGAAGCACGGACAAAAGGTGGATGCAACAAATGCACTGAGTATCTGGATATCAACATTACCAAATACTTTCTCTGAACACACATAAGCAGTTGGGACTTGTGTTTGCGGAATGGACAAAAAACAAAACAAAAAAAACAGTGCATCGAGCATAAATCTTCTGATTAGCCCTTGGTTTACTTTTTTTCTTGTAGGTTTAGAGTTCTTTAATATCTCAGGGAACTGTAATAAAACAGTATTAAAATTCTTAAGACCAAATACTGCTTTCCTTGTGGTTTGTATATCCATATGTGCTTCTACAGACCTGTGAAACATCACAAAAGAAATCGATCAATCACTCAGGTCATTGAACGATAGGATTTCTATCATACACATTGCTATGTTGAACAAGAAAGAAGCAAGCAATCTACTGTGTGTGTGTGAACGTATGTGTGAGCACACAGGAAATGTGGTTTTTGTGACAGGATGGTGATGGTTGACAGACCTGCAGACTGATGACATCACGCAGGATGAGGTGGATTTTAACATAAATAAGTTTTTTTTCTGACAATAGTTTAGTCCCCAGAAAGGAAACTGTGTATCCAGTCATTATTCCACTTGCTAAAAATAACAACTTGTACTTATTGTCAACAGGCATCAAGACTAGGTTTAATCATACAGATCTATATAGCCAGGTTGGTTAGTATATATTTTGTCCTAGTGTATTAGGGTCTACCTAATGTGTGCCTATATTCACTGCCCATTTTATTCTGAACACCTACCATATTGCTATTATTTTGTAGGTATACAAGTACTGACTATAGTCCATATGTTGCTCTTCAACCCCCTGTACACACCTACCAATGGCCAGAGACCAACATTAAGTTGGTATTGCGCCAACATAAATGTACAATACAGTATATGGGTCAGTACTGTGACCTGCTTACACATACTAGCCATTTCATTAGACAAAATTATATTTTTAATAGAAAGTTGGTGCCAGTTGTCTTCTAGCCCTTAATAGATATATCGCATGAAATGTTTACCTGAAATTTACCGGTAAGTTTAAATTAAAGGGTAAAACAGGGTAATGACATTCTAGAGGAAAACAATTGGGTCATCAGTAATATCCTGACTGATGTGATCTAAAACAACAAGTGCATTTAGGGCTCCTGCTGCTTCTTACTGTACATTCTTTGTGTAAAATAGAGGGACACCTTGTAGTCAAGTGTAGATGAGACATTCTTTATGGCTTTACCATGTTATTAATTTTTCCACAACTGAAATTGTTTTTCAATATTATCCTTCACCAAGAAGAGAGAACCCTCAACAATAAAACTAAGAAAGACATTGCCAAAATTCAAACTCAAGCTGAAAGCTTGAAAAACCTATATCTTTATTCAGAAAGAACAATCTTCACTGAAATAGTTAGGGAATAAATAATACACACATGCTTATCTGTAGTCTACATCCTCTCTTTGGGGATTAATCAAAACTGTGTAAACATGTTTGGATCACCTTCCTTCTGCCTACATATAATGGAAAGACAAAATCAGAAAAACTTCCCTTAACACCTTAACCTACACCCACGTAGTTACCTGAAACCACAAAGAGTTGAAAAAGTCCTCCATCAAACCTGTTGCTTTAAATAGGACCGTGTGAAGTAGATACTAAGTATAGAAAAGTAAATAAACAAATCAGACTTGAGTAAGGGAGAAGGTATGTCATTTCATAGAACATTTACACTTCCAGTAAGAAAATGTCACAAAAAACATAAACAGGAAACTTCCACCTTACTTATCATTGGCTTTAAAAGAAATTTTCATCAAATGACACACTTTTGTGATCGTTGGTGACTAAGCACATGTTTTTATAATAGCCTTTTTTCTGTGAGGTAGGTTTTTCCAAACTTTAATTATACGGCGCTAAATCATTAACATGCTCATAAACAGATTCATCTAAACTTTCCAATTTAAGCCTTAAAATCAACACAATATGTGACAATTTATTTAAATACAACAAAATCATAGTTCTATTGCATTCACTGGTTAAAATGATTTCCACAATTTGTCAGTTATATTCCAATATAACATGAAAAAGGCCAATCATATAGCAAGTCTGCATATAGCAAGTTGTGAATTTTAATTACCAAATTCTTGGTCAAACATCTACTTCGGTTGTGATTTCAGTTAGGAAGTGTCTGCCACCGTGCACACAGAAATAACCTCATATGTTGGGGAGGGACAGGGTGTGAGGCTTTCTGTATGATACCAGACAGGGTGTGTATCCATACTCACCAGACAGGGTGTGTGGTGGAAGTTAGAGAAGTACAACTATAAAAAATATTGCATCCTGGACTATTAGCAGAACAAACATATAATTTTATTACCAATCTCATATTTTATTTACAGTCAAATTGAGAATTATTGGCTCCACAGCTCTTCCTTCCGGCATGATTAACAGAACTGCACCTGTTACTGAAATGTACTATGGGTTAAAAACCCTCTCCATGCAAAATAATTAAATAGGAGTGTCTTTAATTAAGCAACATCGTTTAGAAAAAAACAATAGTAATATTACGAATTGAGATCTTTTAACAATAGTTATCACCAGAAAAATGAGAAAAGGAGTTTGTCCAAGGAATTTAAAGTTGGGTATCGTTTTGTATTATATTTCATTGTTGGCGATTCTCTTCAAGGCTTTCAGTAAATCTGACGTTGATAGTATCTATATATAATTCTGTTTAGTAAGTAATTTGATTAGCATCATCTGTTGATGACTACACTAATATTTCCCCTACCGCACAACACAAACAGCCTTCTCTACAACAACAGCAAAGAAACTTTAAACACAATATATTGTTTGAATGTGTATCTTTTTAATAAACGCGGCAACAAGTGAACGCAATTAGTGTAGTAACAGTGTAATCAACCTTTTAGTCCTATACTAACAGCAGTAGGTTAAGATGCTACAGTAGCATTACTGTTCAGACACTCTGTAGGTTATTGGCTTATCTTTTGATGGGCTGAACAGATGAAGGCTGAAAACAGGTGAGCTGAAAATGCATACTGCTCTTAAACTTATTCAACAATTCCTCCAGCAACCTGAGAGAGACACAGAGACAGATAGAGACAGAGAGACAGAAAGAGGGAGAGAGACAGAAAGAGTAAAAAGAAAAATTTTAATGCATGTGCTGTTACTTTCAAAATGAGGCAACACAAGAGTAAAGGCAACTCAATGCCAATGCCACGTGAGCCTGATCATGTCCAGAAATCTAATCAATTCATCTGCTAGTTATAGCACTCTTTTAATATACAGTGGTGTGAAAAACTATTTGCCCCCTTCCTGATTTCTTATTCTTTTGCATGTTTGTCACACTTAAATGTTTTTGCTCATCAAAAACCGTTAACTATTAGTCAAAGATAACATAATTGAACACAAAATGCAGTTTTTAAATGAAGGTTTACGTTATTAAGGGAGAAAAAAAACTCCAAATCTACATGGCCCTGTGTGAAAAAGTGATTGCCCCCCTTGTTAAAAAATAACTTAACTGTGGTTTATCACACCTGAGTTCAATTTCTGTAGTCACCCCCAGGCCTGATTACTGCCACACCTGTTTCAATCAAGAAATCACTTAAATAGGAGCGACCTGACACAGAGAAGTAGAACAAAAGCACCTCAAAAGCTAGACATCATGCCAAGATCCAACAAAATTCAGGAACAAATGAGAACAAAAGTAATTGAGATCTATCAGTCTGGTAAAGGTTATAAAGCCATTTCTAAAGCTTTGGGACGTCAGCGAACCACAGTGAGAGCCATTATCCACAAATGGCAAAAACATGGAACAGTGATGGACCTTCCCAGGAGTGGCGGGCCGACCAAAATTACCCCAAGAGCGCAGAGACAACTCATCCGAGAGGCCACAAAAGACCCCAGGACAACATCTAAAGAACTGCAGGCCTCACATGCCTCAATTAAGGTCAGTGTTCACGACTCCACCATAAGAAAGAGACTGGGCAAAAACGGCCTGCATGGCAGATTTCCAAGGCGCAAACCACTTTTAAGCAAAAAGAACATTACGGCTCGTCTCAATTTTGCTAAAAAACATCTCAATGATTGCCAAGACTTTTGGGAAAATACCTTGTGGACTGATGAGACAAAAGTTGAACTTTTTGGAAGGTGCGTGTCCCGTTACATCTGGCGTAAAAGTAACACAGCATTTCAGAAAAAGAACATCATACCAACAGTAAAATATGGTGGTGGTAGTGTGATGGTCTGGGGTTGTTTTGCTGCTTCAGGACCTGGAAGGCTTGCTGTGATAGATGGAACCATGAATTCTACTGTCTACCAAAAAATCCTGAAGGAGAATGTCCGGCCATCTGTTCGTCAACTCAAGCTGAAGCGATCTTGGGTGCTGCAGCAGGACAATGACCCAAAACACACCAGCAAATCCACCTCTGAATGGCTGAAGAAAAACAAAATGAAGACTTTGGAGTGGCCTAGTCAAAGTCCTGACCTGAATCCTATTGAGATGTTGTGGCATGACCTTAAACAGGCGGTTCATGCTAGAAAACCCTCAAATAAAGCTGAATTACAACAATTCTGCAAAGATGAGTGGGCCAAAATTCCTCCAGAGCGCTGTAAAAGACTCGTTGCAAGTTGATTGCAGTTATTGCTGCTAAGGGTGGCCCAACCAGTTATTAGGTTCAGGGGGCAATTACTTTTTCACACAGGGCCATGTAGGTTTGGATTTTTTTTCTCCCTAAATAATAAAACCCCTCATTTAAAAACTGCATTTTGTGTTTACTTGTGTTATCTTTGACTAATAGCTAAATGTGTTTGATGATCAGAAACATTTTGTGTGACAAACATGCAAAAGAATAAGAAATCAGGAGGGGGGCAAATAGTTTTTCACACCACTGTAAATCTTACAAAAACTTAACCACTTCTTTGTTGAGATCCTGTGCTGTCACAAGGTCAAGCCGGAAACATAACGCCTCCATACTTGTCTCTGTTAATCAACATATTTAAAAGCATAATATCTGGGAATGTGGATTACGTCCTGGAAATTACACTCTTATTAAGATTAATCATAGGAAAAATCTGGCTTCATGACACCACCATATCATTTATTATTATTTTTTTTAATAGCATCCACAGAATGTTTTATTCTTGATGGAGGAAGTAAAAAATCAGAGATGCAAATGTTTTACTGTTCATTTTAGAATGTTTTACTGTTCATCTTCTGAACAATGATGTTGGATTTAACGAGATAACTTTAAAACACATACTCACTTCTTGTCAGCTCCACTCTGAAGCTGTGGCAGAGCCTCGACTGCTTGCTTAAAGCTAGCTCTGAAAAAACAAGAAAATAAAGAATAATTACATATTTATGCTGTAAAAACAAACCATGAAACACTCCACAATCTATTTTTTTTATCTATTTTTCTAATTTCTTTTTACTGGGAATGACATTTCGTATAAAGAAGGGGTGTGTGTGTGTGTGTGTGTACTGTATGTAGGAGAGGGCTCTCACTGGCTCTCCGAGGTCAAGTAACAAACTACAGCGTCCTTCAGGGCACAGATTTCCAAACGAGCCTAAACCAAAAAGCAAAGAGAAGTACATGACAGTCATCCTAGCATCTCATGTCTACAACATGGCAAGTCTTTGTATTAACATAAGGTACTATTTTTGTTGTCTTGTTTTTTGTGTACCTGAAGAGCACCGTTCTTGCTAAAGGATGAGACACACTGCATTAATCGACTCAGCTCTTCAGCCACAGACTCAACAATTTTCGACAAAACACGTGAAACCAAGTCCTTAGAGATGGTAAACACCTAGCAGCGAGAAAATGCAAAAAAAAAAAAAAATACATATAAGAAAATACTAGAGATGTATAAAATTATGGAAAATAATACATGAAATGCAGTAAAATTATAACTGACAAGTGGCCTCCAGAATAGTTGATCAGTTAGGATACAGAATGTTTGGTTACAAACAAATACAGATAATGTATGTACTGTATATGGCATTACCCTTTTAAATACAAAACTTAACATCAAGTTAAATGATGTCCACAATTTGGTCATCTGCCGATTCCTACCACAAACCACCTCTCCTCATCACAAAACAGGTGAGTAACCAATAGTAAAAGCTTGAAAATGTTGGGAATTTTATATATCTTCTGATCAACCCAGTGATTTCAATTATTTGCTATAAAACAAGATTTTTTATTTTTATTTTTTTACACCAACCTTTTTTTTGGTTTTACCAACCTGGAAACCTTATCATTAGCTGTTCTGTCTGTTTACATTTAGACATTTGGCAGACGCTCTTATCCAGAGCGACTTTAAAGTTTACATCACTGGATACATACTTACACTGGGTTAACTAAGGTTAGGTTAATAACTAAGTGCAATTTATTTATTTTTTTTTTGGGGGGGGGGGGCGTTAGTCCAAGTACTGGAGAAACAGATGCGTCTTGAGTTGTCCGTTTCTTCTTCTGCCCTTAAATCTTTTTTACAGACAGCACGGTGCAAGAAAATCCTGCTCCAATGCATATTAGGGCCTGTTGCAGTTTTTTTGCCACTAGCTGGAATAATTAATCCATGAAAGCAATGTGGAACAGTGATTAGAAGACATCTAATATGAACACTTACTGTAAACATCTGCATCTCTGATTTTTGTGTCGAGCAAAGAATGTACAAATACAATTTTAAACAACTGGCTATTCACTGGAATTTAAAATGCATGGATAAAAAAAAAATACAACCTGATTAACACCTTTAAGAAAATGAATAATGAGCAGTGCAGTACCAGTCAAAAGTTTGAACACAAAGTTGGATTTCTTTTCTACATTCTACACTGTTCTACTGTTTATTTATTTTTTTCAAAACTTGCAATTACTAGGTAATTATGTAACAACCACAATCGATTGTTATTTTAAGACAAGATGGTCAGCCATTCTGGAATAATTCTTACAAGAACAGTATTCAAGTATGTCAAGTGCATTTGCAAAACCCATCAAGCATCATGATGAAACTGGCTCTCATGAAAACTATCATAAGAAAGAAACACCAAAACTTACCTCTGCTGCAGAGATGTTGTTCATTTAGAGCGACTAGCCTCAAAAATCACCAATTAACAACACCTCAGATTATAGCTTTTATGAAGGATTTACAGAGAATATGTAGCAGACACATCTGAATATCCACTGTTTAAAAGAGATTATTGCATATTTTGGATTCCTTTAGCATTGTTTTACAATGAAAAAACAGAAATAAAAATGAGGAAAAACCATGGAATTAAAAGGTTTGTCCAGACTTTTGACTGGTAGTGTATATAGTAAAGCTCTGCCCCACCTGCCCCAATAAATGGGACACCACTGACTTGTGTTACTGCAGCTAGAAAATGTGAGTTGCTCAATGGCTTTTCATTTTATCACATTAAAAATACATAATAAATAAATAAATAAACATATGGCTGAAGATCTTGGTGTTACAATACTGGACTACAAAAAGAATGTTAACATAAACTCGTGATTGACCTTGTACCCAGATTAAAAATAATTCATTAACAGCTTTTGACCAATCAGATTTCAGAATTCTGCAGCGCTTCATGTCTCGTAAACAGATTTTAACTGAATCACACACACCAATACTTTGTCAGTTAATGTCCTAATCTGGGTCAAGTGTGTAAAAAACAATTGCTGTGACAAGATCACACCAGACAGGATCACACCCTTTAACTTATTCATACCGATAGATTGTGAAGTGCAGAGATAAAAGTAACAACACAAATCTAAAGTATGATCAGACTAAGGCAGATCTGAGGTGTTATACCTTACCTCAGCATGAACAGAGATGATGCTGACCAAAGCTTCCTTCAAATAACTCCGTACACCTAAGAGGAAGAGAGAGTGAGAGAGAGAGAGAGACAAAAAAAGTGAAATACAGAAAATAAAAAAAGAAAGGGACAGAATGTTAAAGGAGTCTGCAGGCACATCAGAGTACAGGGTGTTTCTCATTCCTGTACACACCTGATGAATCCTGAGGGGATGCTTAAGGCAGTTCCAACACAAAATCTGCAATTAAATGTGCCACAGTTGTTATCATGGGCCCGAACTACATAACTGACAGTAATAGTTGCTGGGCTTTACAAGAATTTTTCTTTTCAATTATTCATGTAATGAAGCAAAATACAATTAATGATTTAAAAGTCATTGAGCTCTTAAGTAAAACCCATTGTACTATCGCTGTTTCTCTATAAAGACTGCATGTCTATGTGCTTGAGTTTATGCACCTTTGATGTTATGGTATTTCAGCAGGGTTGAATTATTGGCCTGCATTAAGCCAAGAAAAAAAAAACCTAAGGAGCCAAGATGTTGTGAACCATCAACTTGTCAAAAGAAATATGGTTGGGGTAAATAAAAAATAAAAAAAATCATAAATAAGCATCACTGGAGATCACTTAAACATTAGGTGAAGTTGCATCGGGAAAAGTAATTCTCACAAAAATCACACATTTAAAAAATAATTAAAATCACAGCTATCTACAACAGTGAAACTAAAGGCATTTCCACATATAATGTGATTAGAGTATTTTGACTAAACAGCTGCGTAGCCTTAAGAACACCACTTGTTACTGAGTCAAATATTTTTGAAAAAGCTTTGGGTTTGTTAACAAATATAAAGATTGGACTATAGAGTGGAAAAAGATCATGTGGTCATGAGTCCAGATTGGCCTTATTCCATAGTGACAGGTGTGTCAGGGTAAAAAGGGAAGCCATGAAATAACGAACACATCATGCATACAGGCCACTGTACAAGCCTCTGGAGGGAGTGTTATGCTTCAGTTCATCAGGTCTAGGCTTAGAAATGTTATGTAGCAATAAAATTAAGTTGGCTGATGACCTGAATGTACTCAATGAGCATCAAGGGAGTTTTCTTTCCCTGGTGGCATGGGCATATTACAGGAGGACATGCCAAGATTCATCAGACTCAAATTGAGAAAAAAAAAAAACATGGTTCTGGAAGCAAGAGAAACGATTTTTCACACATAAATTGGAATCCTGACCTTAACCCCATTGAAAGTCTAAAGAATGCTGTGGAGGAAATGAGGAGATTTTTATCAAGTCTTCAAAACAAGAGCTTGAGCAAAAAGTGAATGCAACTCTGGATGAAAGTAAATGTTATGATGTTACACAAGAGTGTTGAAAGAACACTTGCATTTAAATCACTTTAGAACTCTTGACTACAAGAGCAATAACACTAGACATTAATCCTTTGATTTTAATCAGCATTTACACATGCAGCTTTTGATTTTAAATAACAGATGATGATGAGTGTGAAATATTTGGACTAAACACTTATACCAAAAAAAGAAAGAAGAAAATAAATAAATGCATGTTTCCTAATGGAAGATTGCAAGTGTAAAAATGCAGAAGTGACAGTCACATAAAAAAAAATAAAAAGTCCATGTGTGTGTTTAAAATTTTCCACTCAATCTCTTGAGGACTACATTCTTTTTCTGCTGAAATGTGACAGAAGTGTCACATATATTATATGTGTATATAATATATATAATATTCTGAGAGACAGGAAAGCATGTGTGCATACATTTGTCATAAAAAAAGTTTATAAGATAGAAGGATTGCTACCAGTGCATTAAAACCTAATTTCATTACATCATCCTATAGAGTAGTGTGCAGTAGTACCTGTAGGTGGTAGGCAGTCTTTCCAGTCAAAATAGCCTGCATAAATTCCTGGCTCCAGAGAGCCCACAATGGGATCAGACTTCTTTTCAATGTATGACTCAAGCAGTCGCTCATCTAACTGACGAACTGCCTCGATGCTCACCTTAAACAGACATGCATGCACAAATCAAGAAATTGGATCAAGAAAAAAAAAGCATGTACATGTTTAAATAATGCTTGTAAGTAATATTGGATAAAATGGACTTGCAGTGCTTTTTACTAAGCACAAAACTTTCTTGCTCTCTCTCTCTCTCTGACACACACACACACACACACACACACACACACACACACACACACACACACACACACACACACACTCCGTATAAACCATTCACTTATGCGTTTGTCATCTTGACTACATTTCCCTGAAGTTGAGAAACCACCGCCTCATTAATGAGAAATGTAAATGTATTGATTACTAAGTGTGAAATCACTCTTAATTATAGAATGCAATATTAATTCCCAAACTGATGCCTTAGCCAAAACATAACCAGTAATAATAATCAGCATTAAAGACTTTACTTCATCTAATAAATCTGGGAAATTATGCAATATAAGGTGAGATAGCAAAAGCTTTAACCTTGATATTGACATGGTGACTGTTTGCCGGTGGGTTAGTCTGTTTGAGATGTTTGTAGGGTTTACATGGAATTTTCATTATCACTATCAGATGAACTGATCAGGTTACCAAAGGTCAAATGTCTGAAACAGTTTTCCTTTAGCAGACTGTTTTCTGATTGTAGACTAACTTCAGTATATTTAATGTATACCGATTAGTAACAAAAAAAAAAGTTGGCTTCAGAGGCAACTCCATCCAAGTTCTGGTACTGAACGGTGAGAAGGTCATTTAGTGGTTAGCAACGTTGCTGTACAACTTTAGAGCTGGTAATTAAATCTCTCCCCTGCTCTCTATATTTTGAATTTGTGTGTTTTCCCCAGGCTTGGTGGTTTTTCTCTTTGTACTATGGTTTCCTCCTACAGTCCACATGTTGTGTGGGTTTTTTGCTCTGATGGGACAAGCATTGATGATGGTCAATGATTGGTTGATTTCAGGTGCATTTCACATGACTGCAATCGATTTTAATCGTTTAATAATTCCTAAAGCATGCTACGTTGCACGTTACAAATGCTGTGTAGGGGAAACAACCATAAAGTCCTAGGAACGTGCATGTATATGTGTATAATGCTGACAACTGCGCATCCTTACAACACGGTTGTCTAAAATGATGGAATATTTCTCTCACGTGACCTGTTATACAATTTTCCTGGAGGAAAAAAAGACCACTCCCGGATGTTGGCTTGCCTTGGATTTAAGTAAAATCATACAAGAGCAAAGGAAAATCTTAAAATGAAAAGCGTAATATACAAAACCTGTCAGAAGGAGAATGCATAAAATGGTATGTACTAGTTGTCCTACAATGACATAGTGTGTATGCTTTAACAGCTGCACAATGTTTATAAAGTTAATATATTCGGTAATAGTTGCTACTGTGAGTAATCCTGGTTGATGTCACCACCGGCCAAAAGGACACACCTTCTAATTCCATTGTCTTTCTTGATTTTTATTTCTTTCTAAATTGTAAAACAATGCTGAAGACATCCAAAAATATGCGATAAGCACATTTGAACAGTTTATAGTGCTCTGTAACAATAGCTCTAATGTGAGGTTCTGTTAAATGGTGATTTTTTTTTTAGAGGCTGTTAACTCTAAATGAACTTCTCTGCAGTAGTGGTAAGTCTTGGTCTTGCTTTCCGGGGATGGTCTTCATGCTTCATCTTCAGAGAATGTAGCAAATAAATCCAAACTTGTGTCCAAACTTTTGACTGGTACTGTTCATAGTAGTGAATGGTGGAGGGTTTGTTTTTGTGAAAACATGACGATCGATTATGGAATTGTTACTGCTACTTGAGTGCTCTGTTCTTGTTTTATACCAGAGCACTATTCAATCCTGAATTCTGATGTTGATTACTTTTCTATGCCAGGCCCCTTCAGACAGTACAGAGGTGACAAAATGTATTGAGAAAGTGAAATTCGAAGTGAAATTAAATAATGACACTTAAGATAATAAGAATAATATGTTATGCAATGGAATTGCTATACCACAATCAATATATTGTATCTTCAAAAACCTGCTAGAGCCAGCTAGGCATAGAGCCAAAAAGACGTCTGCAGTACTCTGGTGTCACCCACTCAATCCACGGTTGTTTGATTCCTTCCTGAAGATCACGTACAGAATTTTTCCACAGAAGTTTAAAATCCACTTGAAAAGTCCCTACTTCTATCTATTTTTGTGCAAAGGCGGACACACCGGCTTCAGAAATTAAAAGTCCTGCCTCATATTTGTTCAATCCATTAACTAAACCCGCTATATCTAATAAGCACAACTCTTCAGCTAGACAGACTTGAACTAATTTGTGACACCCCTGTATTGTGCACAGGGAGAACCATGACTTGTAATCTAAAGCCATAGTACTCATGTGAATGTAGTGGCATTAATATGAAATCCCTCATGCCACTTCTGAAAAGCTTCTCCATGAATCATTCACCAACAAGAAACAAGCACACACACACATTCACATACACATACAAAGCAGTATCGTTCATCTGTAGGTGTGTGAATGTTTGTGCTTACTCTGGTGATCTTGTCAGCTGTAGTGAATCCATGTTTCTCCAGGTGCTGAGCAAGGTTAAGGAAGGTGTGTCTCTCCAAATACTGACAGTTACTCAAAATGATTAGAAGGCGCTGTTCCTGTGCGCGCGCGCGCACACACACACACACACACACACACACACCACTCAATTACCAACTATTAAACACTTCAAATTATACAACTCTGCACTGCAGGATGTGAAAGAAAAGCAGCCACTAAGAATTAATTGATATGGCTGCATTCTGCATCATATTTTATAAAACATGTGAGTCATTAAGCTAGAAGTGAAGGGGGTGCAGAATGAGTAAGAGAATGACAGAAAACGTGTGTTTGAAAGCATAGAGAGACAGAATGAAGGGGAAATCAGTGGCTCTTCCACCACATATAAGGGGAAACCCCCGAACTTCTGCATGGTTGATATCGTGCTCGCTTTATGTTTTTTCTTGCAGTCAGTTTATTTTTCTGCTATGTTGATTTCATGGCATGCTGTGCTATATGTTTTATTTTAAGTGAAGACTGGGATTTAGGGAAATTAATAATTTAAAAAATTTTAAATTTATAAATCATAAATTTATAAAACAAAATTTACCGATGATGGACCAAAGTGTTCGTGAACGCTTCCAAAGAGATCAGGTGATGCCATATCCACAGACAAACTAAAAACAAACAAAAATCATGATGTAAAACAAACCAACAGATAATGTTCTCAGATAATCTACTACTTGTTAAACCATCTGTTCCTATACTTTTGCTCCCCTAAAAATTGAGTGGTCTGCCACCAAATGTGGATGTGTCCCAAGTTGTTTAACACATGTCATGTAAATATCAACAAAGGATGAAAATCCTATTTCTAGTCTCTTATTCATATATTTTGATGACACACACACACAGAACTTACAGGGAGGTATCGATGTCTCCATCAGTCTTGGTGCTAAGCTGTTCAAGACAGTTGATGAACACCTAAAAATCATCAGAACTGATGATCAGGCACTGACTGAAATATATCATTGCAGCATTGCAACTCAAAACACAACAACTATTCCTGGTATCTGGTCTGTTTGCTTTGTTACACACCTTCATGATGCCCACACACAGCTCGCATGCTTTATTTTGAGCTAGATCCAGCTGAAACACCTACAGAGAGGGTAAAAGTGAAAGAAAAGCAGCACACAGCAACACAACCACAGCGACTCTGAAACAGTTCTGTACGTCGAATGACAAAATTTTTTTGTTTTTTATTTGTCAAGTGCTGTATTGGGATATTTATATAAATAAAAAAATAAAATAAAAAAATGCAACTTACGTTGATCTCTCCAGGCTTGCACTCCATTGGCTCCTTGAGGGACTGCAGCATCTGCACTATGCACTGCTCAAACTGGGCTGGCTGAAATACACACACAAAGTTAAAATCCTTGTACTTTATTTTAAATTATGGTGTTTAATGCTGAATAACATTAAACTGCATCACCAGTGATGTGATTCCTTCATTATCTACGATCCAGTCTTCTTTCTCTGGAAGTCTCTTGACATCTGAAATTAGACAGAAGCACAATTTACTGACTATTTTGGATGATTTGCTTATGGCTTTAATCCAACAGTCTTTAATCACTGAGTGTATTACGCATATTATATCTCACTGTACAGGCCATTAATGATCTGAATGATCTAGGTAATCTTAAAACAACAATTAGCACAGCCATACTATTAGAGAAAGCCAAATAGCAAGTACTGGATACTGTACTATAGCTGAAAGTGCTGATCTCTATCGCCTCCTGCTGGTCCATAACCCATAATCATGTACATCAACATGATGGCTGTACACATAAACAGCTCTCATGAAATTTATGAAATTCAGTAATTATTTTTAAATATCATTTGTCCATCCTGTAAAGCTCTCATCTTAAGCACAAGCATTTAAAAAAGTTTACAGGTCATTTAGAAGTATTCAATGGTGATAGCAGAGGTAGTAATGAGAAAAGAATGAAGTATTATTTCTCTTTAGAGTCAAAGCAAGAGGTCTCAAAATGAAAAAGCATATGAAGTCTTATTCAGTGAGTCATGTCTAGATTAACCTAAAAAAAAAATCTGATAAAATTTATGAACAAGAGCGAAAGCTTGTGTTTTGCTACTAATGGTTTATGAAGGCATGAGTGGAATTTTCTGGAAATTATCTACATATGAATTTTAAAACAACTTTTCATTAATTAAATTAATTAGCTTTACAAGTCACAAAATCTTTACACATCTTTTGTTCATACTGGAATTACTGTGTTGAATTGTATTGGTTATAGGAATGTATCTGGAAGAATTTTATGAGCTTCCACATTTCCGATCAGCCTTATGGAAAGAGTTTGAAAGATACCAACTTGATTAAGCACAGTGTGATGCTAGAAGCTTCATGGGAATCTCAGCTGATCTTTGGAATGCGAGGTTGTAGTATTTTGTGATTCATTGTACTTGCATTCTGTGCAATGTTCTGATCCACAAATACTAATGCAGGCCCCAGAAAAGAAAAGTTATCGAAGCTCACCAGACTGGAAAAGGTTATAAAATAATTTATAAACAATTTTTCTATCTATTGTGAGGAAGATGTTTTACCAATAGAAAACATTTAGCACCACATTTCATCTGCTAAGGAATGGTTATCTGGCAATAAAATAAGTTCAAGGGTTCAGCAAATAATATTACTGGAAAGCACAAAAAACCACAGGGTAACATCTACGGACCCACAGGCCACTCTACAATAAGTCAAACTCTGAACAAGAACAGTACGCAAAGAGTAAGCCATTGCTGTCTAAAAATAATGCTCCTGCCCAGCTAAAGTTTGCTCAAGAACGTATGAATGAGCCAGAAACCCATTAGGACCCTATTCTCTATTCTGTAGAAAGAGGAATCTGTACTATAACTTTTTGGTTTAAATGAAAAATATTGTGTTTGTTGAAAAACAAAATGCAGCATTCCAAGACAAGAATCTCATCCCAAACTTAAAAAACTGTGATGGCAGTATCGTGGTTTGGCGCTGCTTTGATGCAAATATTGAAGGAAAATTAATTCTGGATTGAAAAAGTATATTCTACAAGAGAATGTTAGGAAAACCATCCATGAACTGAAGATGATTGGCTAGAAGAAGCGAGTCATGCAGCAAGACAACCGTTGTAAGCACTAGAGTTGGGGGGGGGGGGGGGGGGTCGATTCAGTGATGCATCATGATTTTTTGTGTTTCGAATTGTCCATGTACTGTCACACTGGATCCAACATATACATTTATAAGTGCTTTTAGATATGCTTGCATTTGAAGTAGTAAATGGTTCCCTTCCGTTTATAATCCTACAGGTGATCTGTACTGAACTGTCCACACGTTGGCATACAGCACATAATCCTGGGTGTTATGAGTAAATCATCGGCAAAGTTTGGTTAGAATTGTAACTAAATCAAATTCGGAATACAGTGGTAACTCGGCATATGAATTTAAGCCATTCTGGAGTTCTTAAGGTGAAATTTCATATTGTGAAATGCATTTCCCCATAGGAAATAACGTAAATGCAGATAATTCATTCTAGCCACCCAAAAAATATTACCATTATTACCAATTTCATTCATTCATTCATTTTCTGTACCGCTTTATCCTTATATACAGGGTCGCGGGGGCCTGGAGCCTATCCCAGGAAACTTAGGGCACAAGGCGGGGTACACCCTGGACAGGGTGCCAATCCATCGCAGGGCACACACACATACTCACATACACACACTACGGGCAATTTGGAATGTCAATTAGCCTAACCTACATGTCTTTGGAGTGTGGGAGGAAACCGGAGTACCCGGAGGAAACCCACCAAGCACGGGGAGAACATGCAAACTCCATGCACACAGAGACGGGAATCGAGCCTGGCCAGGGAATCGAACCCGGACCCTGGCGGTGCAAGGCGACAGTGCTAACCACTACACCACCGTGCCGCCTATTACCAATTTCAAACAATATAATTATATTTGTGAATATAAAAACTATAAAACATGAAAATTAAGTAAAATATGAAATAAACAGACTTTAAACCTCATTTAACCTTAATTTATGATACCTTTTGGCACCAGCTGCTTAAAAAACAAAACTGTGAGACTACCTTTTCTTCTTGTTACTGCCCTTGCTAACATTCTTGGGATCCATGGTGCTGTGTCTTCGCTAAATGACACAGCACTAAACTAGCTCAGATGCTGAAAATGCTTCATATGCAAGACAAATTTGTTGCAAAATGTCAGGCAAATTCATGAGGCAGGTGTTCATATGCTGAGGTATGACTGTATGTATAAAATCGTGATACTTATGGAATTGAAATACAGATGGAATCAGCATTGTGATAATCTTATGGTGTGTTCCCTGGTGCTTCCCATTCCTAGTATTCACACAAACAAGTCTACAACGAAAACTATTAAGTGCTTACTAATGACAAAGTATATTTAATGTGACATTCTTCTATCTTTAATTTGAATAACCATAAATGTGGTGACATTTATCATTTCACAGTGACCCACCTTCGGCAGTGTGCTGCAGAGTGACAAGCAGACAATGCATACGGAGGTCGAGCAGCAAATCCTGAATCACCTGCAGCAGATCATTAGGAATCTCTAGACCTGAGAGAGCCTCATGACTCAGCCTGACGGACAGAGAGGGGGAAAACAAGCAAAGTCCCTTAATATTAACCACTTCAGATTTGGATAAGAAATGCCACTCAGCTGCTCTGTCCTCTCACCTGACAGTGTGTATAATCTGTGTGAGCCAGGCACCAGTGAGGGGGGTCTTGGTGTTCCAGCCCCCATACACACGCAGCTCATTCTCAGTGAGACTACTGGGCAAAAGGGCGCCACGCACCAGCTGAACCAAACGGCGAGTCACCTCCTCGATCATGCCCTGTATGCACACACAAATAATAGTTATTAATCAATTACACACAAATGTGTTGTAATACTGGTGAAATCATATTTCCAAAGTCTTCAGCACATTCTTATTTATGATGAAGGCAATCTCTGACTCACAATTCGCAAACTGAGTCGTTAGAGCCGTTTCCCAGGGGTATGGTAAGGACTTTATAAATACAGTAACCTTTATCGACTACTTTATCAATCTAGTGGGTTAGAAAAACATTCACATGGTTTCACTTTCATGTATTCTTGCAGCGATACATTCTTAACACCAATATGAATGTGTTTTATCCCTCCTTTGTCACAATGAGTTGAACAAATGCAGATGCAGTTAGCGGTACTTCAAAATCATCCTTCTGAGTGGAAATAATAAATGGGCCTGTGCATTTTTTCCTATCGCTCTCTTTCATGTGTAACAGAATTAAAACAAACAACATGCGAACAGTTGGTTGATTTTTATCATCAGAAATAAAAGACATGATTTTAAAAAGACTCTCCATCATTTCACTATAAATTAAAAAGAATACAATATCATCCACACAAAAAAAAGAAAACATATGTTTTTTCTGAAAACCCTGGGGAGTCAGTCAGAAGGCCAAAAATAATAAGTCCTTGACTTGGCTTCCTAACCATAAAGGACTAAAAGGACTGTAACTAATCAATCTTCACAACACAAGCTTAGGAATTAAGGCAAAACGCGTTTTCAGGGGGGGGGGGGGGGGGATGGCTGGAGCCTGTCCCAGGAGGTGGGATACACCCTGGACAGGGTGTCAATACATCGCTGGGCACACACATATACACACTCAGGCGCCCATTCACACACTACGAGCAACTTGGGAGCGCCAATTAACCTAACCTTGTCTTTGGACTGTGGGAGGAAATCGGAGTACCTGGGGGAAACCGGTTCATATTTCACAACGCAAAAAATTTACACGTATCTCCAGAAAAGAAAGTGAGACGGATAGGCATAACATTACCCCTTATATCTCATATTTGCTTCCGTTCCCCTGTAAATAGCTGAATTGTTTCACAAGAGTTAAACTGAAACTGAAGTTATTTTCTGTAGTTTTAGCATCCATTATATTATATTATTTCCTATATATTAGGAAAATATGCGATATTGTTGTTGAATACTGCGATAACGATATTTCTTGCGATATAACATTTCCCTAGAGAAATGCATTTTTTTATTATTATTATTGCCTATTTTTTTATTTTTTTATTTATATGTAATGATCATACTAAAATAAACAGGTAATAGATATTCGTCTGATGTAATTAAATCTAATTCAGGCTAAAAAGAAACTATATGTCAAGGAAGTTGCAAATATTTAGACTTCAAAACACTATGAATGACTTAAACCCCTCAGCAGATATTCTGACTTCTGGTTTGCTGTTACTATAAACCTGCCAACACAATATGAATTACTTTCAAACATTACTTTTTATTTACATGTAACCATACACTCATCAATAGTGTCTTAAAACAAGAGCATCTTTTAAACAAAATATTCTCTTTGGGTTGCCTGTTTTTTTTTTATAAAAATAAATATTATTAAACAAAAATTAAATTTAAAAAATACTATTTGTCACACACACACGCACGCACGCACGCACGCGCACACACTCCGCGACCGGCACTAGGACCCGGAAGTAATGCGGGCGCGAACCCGGAAGTATAAGAGGAGTAAACAAGCCATCGCATAGAGCTTAGTCACTGAGTTCGCCATGTCGGTTCAGATTCTTTACTTTCTGATTCGAGTGTGTGTTTATACAGTGGTCATCTAATCGGAGCGTTGTATCTAACGTCGCCGCCACATTTCGGCATGTGCATTTGCTGGCTTTTACCACTGAGTGGCGCTATATAACTACAGACTGACGCCTCATGCCTTAGTTCATTCTCTGCCGCATTAATGAGACGCGTTCCATTAAATAATACACATAGTAGCCGATAACATCAAGTGAAACACTGTAGTTGACCGAATTCATAATCACAGTACTAAAATTACAGTACAAATGTAGAATTCAAATTGAATCAAATCTTATTAAGATCAAATCAAATTCATTTAAATATAAATTTCTAAACCAATAAGATCAAATAACACCAAGTTATTATTATAACAGGCTTACTTCGTCACTTATCTAGAGCTTGCTTTCAAAGAAGTCGAGTGGCTTATTAACGTCTCTGGTGTGCATTGTCTCTAAGTGCCCGCTTGGTGTAGCGGTTAGAGCGCTCGGCCAGAGATCTACAAAGTGCCGGTTCGAATCCCGAGTGATGATGTTTTAAAATTGTTTTATTTTAAAACTAAATAAAATGTTTTAAGTGAGCTTAAGGTAGAGTCTTATAAAGGCTATGTAGACTTACATAGTTTTATTATATATTTTTTGCACATTAATCTGAGTCCTCATCTGTTAGATCTGTTTAGTTTTTTTTTTCCTGCCGGCACGAATACGCGGCTCCATCCCTTTCCCGCCTATTCAGGGAGCCTACGGAGTGAGCGATTAACCATAGTCGAATCGATTGGTGTGCTCCCAACTCACGTTACTCGTGAGTCGGCCTATTCATGTCGGCTGGTGATAATTAACGTTAATATGATCTCGGGCTTGCTGACGATGCTCAACATCTATAAAAATAGCAAAGTATTGTGTATAGAGTGATAAAAAAACTATCTAACGCATGTTATGATAAGGAAAATCTGTAAAGAACAGTATGGAGGAATGGGTGCTATTTAAAGTCTGGGGCGTGTTGTCTCTAAGTGTCCGAGTTGTGCAGCGGGTAAGTCCGCGGCGGGTGACCCGGGTTCGATCCCTGTGTGATACTGTTTTCAATTTTTTTATTTTAATTATAGCAAAATAAAAATAAAACAAAATAAAATGTTTTATTTTGATTTTGCTTCAGCATACTATAGGAAAAACAGCAAACTCACACGCAACCAGTTTGTATTCTTTAAATTTAGGGGAGTGACGACTCTGTGTGTGTGTGTCATTATACTGGTGGATTATTCAGTGAAACGAGGCTCAGCTGAAAGATGTTAGGCACATCAGTCACTTAACCCCAAATAAAAGGTATTTCTGAGTGTTCTTATATAGTTGTAAAATAACAAATGTACAAACTGAATATTAAACCTATACCAGGCACGATGTTTTTTTTTGTTTGTTTGCTGTTTTTTCTATAGTATGCTGAGCAAAATAAAAAAAACATTGGTTAGTTTTAGTTTAGATTATTTGTATTATTAAAGAACAACAGCACAAACAACAACAAAAGGGCTTGTAAGAAACATTTTTATTATTTTGACAAGAGTTAAATTTGTAACAGTAGAAGGCATCCCAATTTAAATATATAAATAACCAAAAAGCAAATTGAGTAAACTATCAGAATAAAAAAAATAGAATGAATCATTATTAAAGAAAACTATAATGACCATAACAGCCTACTGCATTTGATTATTTATAATAACGCAAAAACATGAGTGCTGATGATTTACAAATACAATATTTGTTAATTTAATATAAAGCCGGTATCGTTATCCTCCTTTTTATTTTCCTACATAGTCTAATAAAGTTTTCCAGAGCGCAGAGAAGTTTTGTTGTACTAAATAATATTTAAGCCTGTTATAATAATTGCACGTGTATTCTATATGTTTTCAACTTGGTGTTATTTGATCTTATTGGTTTAGAAATTTATATTTCAATAAATAGTAAACTTGGCCGATTTCGTTCAAATTTTTTGACAAGTGGGGCTTGAAAATTCTCCCACTCCCTTAAGTGGGGAATAACAGAAAATGTTTGAGAACCACTGCCTCGTCCTGTGTGTGCTTTACAATGCCAGACAACATTCAAATGCAAATTTTTCACCCTCCCCCTATACATTCAGGACCTCTCACCACTTCCCCAATCTGAGGCTCTTATGCCTCAGACTTTCAGTCAGGGGCGGACTGGGACCAAAAAGTGGCCCTGGACTTTCTGGCTCACATCATAATACACTGGCTCATTAATGTAGAGATATATTTTAACACCAGTTACTAGTATAAAAAAAATAACACAATACGGAAAGCAATGCTATTTAAACATATTATTTGAAGTATCACTGAACATATATTGGGTCATATTAGTGAAACAAAGAAACAAAGGAAAGAACATCAAGACAAACTACATATAAATCTATAAAGACAATATTTTAAAAAGAATGGCAATAAAACTGAACAGGTAAGCTGAAATAAAATCAGTAGCAGCATTATTTTTTAATTAATATTGTCTACCATAATAATTACTAGCAGGAGTTAATGCTGCTACTCATTTTATTCCAGCTTACCTGTTCAGTTTGATTGTGATTCTTTTCACTTGGCTCTGGTAGATCAGGGGAGACGTGTTGGTCATCATCAGCAGGCACTGGTTCATCATCACTGACCTGCTGCACTTACAGTTTACACTGATGAGTGGTAGATCTTACACTGCATCACGATGATACCCCCTGCCAAATGTTCATGATATCTAATTTGTCTTTTCCTCATAAAGTGTTTAGGTCAAATTCCACCCATACAAGTGTGACAAATATGCAAAGAAAAAAATCAGGAAGGGGCAACTACTTTTCCATGGCACTGCACATGTAGTCAGATTGTTCCACTAGGATGAAACGGAGTTAAAGCACTTTTAAAATCACACTAACTTTACACTGATCTGAATAACTTTGAATAATGAACTTATTGTTCTTTCCTTTCTTTTTTTTTTTTACAAATATGACCAATATGTTCAGTGATACTTTTTATTTACATTTTTGTTTGTTATATTTCTATACTAGTATGTGGTTTTAAAAAAATAATCTCCACTTTAATGAGCCAGTGTATTCTTCTTCCTCTTTTTAAAAGGCAGAATCTGTTCATTTGAAGCATTTCACTGCATTTACCTCTAAAGCTTTTTCTTATTTTCGTGTACTTTTCAGCTCCACCTTTTCTTCTTCCTCCATTTCATTCATTGAAATTATTAATTTGCTCAAACAACTTCGCTGCATGGAGGGATATATAGAGGGAGCGAAACATGCGCATGCGCAGTAACAAACACAGTTAGCTTCTCAGCTTTGTTTTTGATGTTGCTCGCGGCAGTGTAACACCCCGTTAATTCATGTAATGATGAGATGGACAAACTTGTCGATGTCCGTTCTTTATTTTGCTGCATATTGTCAGGTTATAGTACAAACTTTCGGGTAGATCCTGCTATTAAATCAAACTAAAAACGAGTGAAAAGAATACAAAACACACTCTATATCCCAGATACTCATCTCGCGTCCAACTTCACACACCGGACCACATTACCCACAATGCATCTCCCGCACTGGACTACACTCCAGTAAACAGCTGTCGTAAAATCAACCTCTCTCTCTCTCCTGCAACAACACGCTCTTTGTCGGCGGCGCCCGCGCACTCCTCCATATGATTAGGAAAGAGATGCAATATTATGGTTTCATAATAGAAAAGAAATACCTTTTATTTGGGGTTAAGTGACTGATGTGCCTAACATCTTTCAGCTGAGCCTCGTTTCACTGAACAATCCACCAGTATAATGACACACAGAGTCGTCATTCCCCTAAATTTAAAGAATACAAACTGGTTGCGTGCGAGTTTGCTGTTTTTCCTATAGTATGCTGAAGCAAAATCAAAACATTTTATTTTGTTTTATTTTTATGAATAGGCCGACTCACGAGTAACGTGGGTTGGGCGCACACCAATAGATTTGACTATGGTTAATCGCTCACTCCGTAGGCTCCCTGAATAGGCGGGAAAGGGATGGAGCCACGTATTCGTGCCGGCTGGAAAAAAAAACTAAACTGATCTAACAGATGAGGACTCAGATTAATGTGCAAAAAATATATAATAAAACTATATAAGTCTAAATAGCCTTTATAAGACTCTACCTTAAGCGCACTTAAAACATTTTATTTAGTTTTAAAATAAAACAATTTTAAAACATCATCACTCGGGATTCGAACCGGCGCTTTGTAGATCTCTGGCCGAGCGCTCTAACCGCTACACCAAGCGGGCACTTAGAGACAATGCACCCCAGAGACTTCTTTGAAAGCAAGCTCTAGATAAGTGACGAAGTAAGCCTGTTATACAATTATACTAATTGCACGTGTATTTTATCTGTTTTAAACTTGGTGTCATTTGAACTTATTGGTTTAGAAATGCCGCACTTCCGCGTTGTTACGCGAGCGTCGCAATCACACCGCGTAGTAAAAATCCCCTGTAACCCAACAAACCCCGAGTATTTTATAGCGCGGGGTGCAAACCGGATAGCTTGCCAGCCAAGGATAAAAAAAAAGATGGTTTGGGCACACGCCGTGACAGGCTGAAAAAAAAAAAATATTGTTATCAAAAATGTAACAGATGAGGACTTCAGATTAATGTGCAAAAAATATATAATAAAACTATATAAGACTACATAGCCTTTATAAGACTCTACCTTAAGCGCACTTAAAACATTTTGTTTTATTAGAATTTTGCTATAATTAAAATAAAACTATTTTTAAATGGATCAATATCTCTCCCTGATATGCGCAGTAACAAACACAGTTAGCTTCTCTGCTTTGTTTTCAATGTTGCTCGCGGCAGCGTAACAGCCCGTTAATTAATGTACTGATGAGATGGACAAACTGCTCGATGTCCGTTCTTTATTTTGCTGCATTGTCAGGTTATAGTACAAACTTTCGGGTAGATCCTGCTATTAAATCAAACTAAAAACGAGTGAAAAGAATACAAAACTCAGACTCTATATCCCAGCTTACATCTCGCATTCGCATACAACTTCACACACACCGGACCTCATTACCCACAATGCATCTCCCGCACTGGACTACACTGCCGTAAACAGCTGTCGTAAATCAAAACTCCCGGTACTCCAGATGGCCACCACTTTTCATCAGTATAATGACACACACACACACACAGCAGCAGCAGACCGAGCCATCACTCCCCTAAATTTAAAGAATACAAACTGGTTGCGTGCGAGTTTGCTGTTTTTCCTATAGTATGCTGAAGCAAAATCAAAACATTTTATTTTGTTTTATTTTTATGAATAGGCCGACTCACGAGTAACGTGGGTTGGGCGCACACCAATAGATTTGACTATGGTTAATCGCTCACTCCGTAGGCTCCCTGAATAGGCGGGAAAGGGATGGAGCCACGTATTCGTGCCGGCTGGAAAAAAAAACTAAACTGATCTAACAGATGAGGACTCAGATTAATGTGCAAAAAATATATAATAAAACTATATAAGTCTAAATAGCCTTTATAAGACTCTACCTTAAGCGCACTTAAAACATTTTATTTAGTTTTAAAATAAAACAATTTTAAAACATCATCACTCGGGATTCGAACCGGCGCTTTGTAGATCTCTGGCCGAGCGCTCTAACCGCTACACCAAGCGGGCACTTAGAGACAATGCACCCCAGAGACTTCTTTGAAAGCAAGCTCTAGATAAGTGACGAAGTAAGCCTGTTATACAATTATACTAATTGCACGTGTATTTTATCTGTTTTAAACTTGGTGTCATTTGAACTTATTGGTTTAGAAATGCCGCACTTCCGCGTTGTTACGCGAGCGTCGCAATCACACCACGTAGTAAAAATCCCCTGTAACCCAACAAACCCCGAGTATTTTATAGCGCGGGGTGCAAACCGGATAGCTTGCCAGCCAAGGATAAAAAAAAAGATGGTTTGGGCACACGCCGTGACAGGCTGAAAAAAAAAAAAATGTTATCAAAAATGTAACAGATGAGGACTTCAGATTAATGTGCAAAAAATATATAATAAAACTATATAAGACTACATAGCCTTTATAAGACTCTACCTTAAGCGCACTTAAAACATTTTGTTTTATTAGAATTTTGCTATAATTAAAATAAAACTATTTTTAAATGGATCAATATCTCTCCCTGATATGCGCAGTAACAAACACAGTTAGCTTCTCTGCTTTGTTTTCAATGTTGCTCGCGGCAGCGTAACAGCCCGTTAATTAATGTACTGATGAGATGGACAAACTGCTCGATGTCCGTTCTTTATTTTGCTGCATTGTCAGGTTATAGTACAAACTTTCGGGTAGATCCTGCTATTAAATCAAACTAAAAACGAGTGAAAAGAATACAAAACTCAGACTCTATATCCCAGCTTACATCTCGCATTCGCATACAACTTCACACACACCGGACCTCATTACCCACAATGCATCTCCCGCACTGGACTACACTGCCGTAAACAGCTGTCGTAAATCAAAACTCCCGGTACTCCAGATGGCCACCACTTTTCATCAGTATAATGACACACACACACACACAGCAGCAGCAGACCGAGCCATCACTCCCCTAAATTTAAAGAATACAAACTGGTTGCGTGCGAGTTTGCTGTTTTTTCTATAGTATGCTGAAGCTAAATCAAAATACAACATTTTATTTTAATTTTGCTATAATTAAAATAAAACAATTTTAAAACATCATCCCTCGGGATTCGAACCGGCGCTTTGTGTATCACTGACCGAGGGCTCTAACCGCTACACACCAAGCGAGCACTTAGAGACAATGCACCCAAGTGACGTTAATAAGGCAAGGTTAATAAAGCAAGCTCTAGATAAGTGACGAAGTAAGCCTGTTATAATAATAACTTGGTGTTACTTGATCTTATTGGTTTAGAAATTTATATTTAAATAAATAGTAAACTTGGCCGATTTCGTTATAATTTTGTTTGATGAGTGGGGCTTGAAAATTCTCTTGAAAAATATGGTCATTTATTTCAGTTAATAAATCTACTATAATTTTTTTTTACCTATTATTGTACAGTACACATCAATAGCTCTGGTTCAGATTTTTCATGTTTGTTGTGGAAATTACCATCACTGTTGTATTTACTGCGATGAATGAAAATGTCACTTTGCGCCACCTGGCAGCCATTTTACGAATGACTTTGAAATGCAACTGATTTATTTTGGCCGCTGTTGCCGTTAAACGGCGGTATGCGCGGCGGGATGGTTATTCCGATTGAGTAACCACTGTAGGACGCGGGTTAAGTGCGTGTTTTTCCCTTGCTCCCCTTCTGTGAGAGTCCTTAAACTGATTCGCGTGGTTATCCTGCCTACTCGCTTGCTTCCACGTTTGGGTTTACCGTCTATAAAGGGCTAACGGCTAATCGTGGCTAACGGCTAATCGCTAAGTCTTCTGATCATCCGGGGTTAGTTCGCGACAGAATGAAGTATAAAGATATAAATAATATATATATATATATATATATATATATATATTATTTATATCTTTATACTTCATTCTAAATAAAGATATATAAGCGGGTATAAACATAGTAAGGGTCCATCTGATTGGTCAAATTTGGACACACAAATGCTTGGCAAATAAAGTATTTATCGCAACTCCTTGCCGCATGCCATTATCGCGATAACGATATTTTTTCGATATATCGTGCAGCCCTAATCCATTATGTGAGTTGTAGATATTTGACAAATAACTGAATCACACACTATGCAACAAACAGTTTGTGGATACCTAATCATCACACCCTGATCACACACTAGCAGTCAAAAGTCTGTACACACCTTCTGATTCCATTGCCTTACTTGATCTTTACATCTGTCTGCATTGTAAAATGATGCTGAAGGCATCCAAAATATGTAATAATTGCTTTTGAACAGTAGACATCGAGATGTGGCTGCTACCTATGATCTGCAAAGCCTTTATAACGGCTCTAATCTGAGGTGCTGTTCATTTTTTTATTTTTCAGGCTGGTAGCTCTAAATGAACAACTTCTCTGCAGCAGTTTTGGTGTGGTTTTCATGAGAGCCAGTTTCATCATGGTGCTTTTTCATCATGGTTTTGCAAATGCACTTGACAATACTGTTCTTGCAAGAATAATTCCAGAAAAGATGAGCACTGTGTCTTAAAAAAAAAACGTACTGCCTGTTGTTATTGTTGTTGAATTATCTAATGCTACATGTAACAATAACAACAGGCAGTACGTTTTTTTTTCATAGTTTAGAAAAATCCAGTATTGCTGTAGAATGTAGAAAATAAATCCAAACTTGTGCTGAGACCTTTGACTGGTATTGTGTCTGTATGTGTGTAAATATAAAACACTAAACACTATATATTTAGATTTTCTTCTACACACAATTTTAAACCTACTTAGCAAATGATTTGCTCCTATCACATTGAATGTTTTACTGTATGAACAGTTGAGTGCACCACCTGCAGGATCATTGAGGAATAGCAACACTTCAAATGCAAACGTAAAATTTAAAATACATTTATTTTTATACATTTATTTTGGAGTCAATGTGGTGATGCATGAATTGACACACAAAAGAATTGTCATATGTTACTGAATCGATTTCTTCACCATTTTTACTGCACAGAGCCCTCACCTCAACCCTACTGAACACCAGCTACAGGCCATTCACCAAACCGAGTACATTTATATAATCAGGATAAAAAGTGCAGTGGCAGAAACATGTAAATTAATATGCTATGGAACAGGTAATTCAGCATGTAATGTAACATGTTTTTTTTTTTTTTAAAAAGGTACAACTGTATCTTTTCAAGGTTTTTAAAGAGTTACTCACTTTAAAGTCATTCTGTCTCTGTCGGGCATTCTTCTTCAGCTTCTCCACCTGACCTGACTTCTCTCCAGTCTGTCAGAGAGCACGCATATTGCACAGGATGTCAGCGTTTTTAATTATAACATCAGCATTTCGCTTGCACACACATCTGCTTACATACACACCTCACTAAAAAGACTGCCATTAACATAGGAGATCCACAGTTTCCAGAAATTTGGCAGCTGGCTGATGACAACATCTGACAGCTTCTCCACAAACCTAACCTGCTGAGGGCTCTTGTAGTGCCAGGCTGAGAGAGAGGATGATTAATATTACCACAAATGCAGGTCATAATTATTCAAATGATGTGTTACTTGTAATAAAGCATTACTGAAAATGATCAGTAACATTCCTTACAGTCATCTCTAGGTGTCTGGAAGCTGCTGCCTCTATTTAGAGAGGAAGTGTGACTGATTCTGCTCAGAGCTGATGAACGAGGTTCTCCATCAAGCTCCAGTCCTCCACCGCCCACTTAGAAAGAAAGAAATCAAAGAGGAAAAATAATGTGATTCAGAGGGACAGAGAAAAAGGAAACAAAATCTATGATATATATCTCCATCACTAGGGGGCACTAGAGGACTTTCAATTACTGTTCCATTCTAACTTGAGCAAAGAGTTGTGCATAGCTAATCCTCATACACATACTTTACACACAAAAACATCTGCTCTCTAGGAAAATATTTGGTCCATTGTTAATCTGTTGTGATCTGTGATTTTAGGATTCCTCTCTTGTAGGGGTCTCATCTCTCATAACAACTTTTATCCTCTCTTTAGAAAGTCTTCCAAAATGTTTCCCTCTTACTTTCTCCCTAAATTTCTCAGTGTCAGGCTGCTCCCCTCCTTTACTCTGTGGAACAGAGGACTTCCTGTTTCTGTCAGTTCATGACCAGACCACACATATACTGCTCTCTAACTAAACACACAAGGGCACACCACATGGTCTTGTGAACACAGGCCACTCAAAGAGATCACACAAGATAGTAGAGACACCACTATCAAATACATCAGTAAAACACATAAAACGTGTGTATGTCTACATCAGGACCATCACTTTCAAGAAAGAAGTAACCCAACGTCATACTACATAAAGTTGCAGTTTTTACTGTTTAAAAGTGTTTCCAGGCCTGTAGTAGTCAAATAAATAAATATTTTAAAAAATAATAATTTTTCATAGTGCCAATACAATATACAGTCCCCTCCAAACATTTTGAAAAGGCAAGGCTAGTTCTTCAGTTTTTACTATGCACTTAAAACATCTGGATTTAAAATTAAAATATGGATTTGCTATGACAGATCACAATATCACCTTTCATTTCCTGATATGTAGGACATGGCACATTTTGTTTTTACCAGCCCAGACTTGTGGCAATCAGAAATATTGGAACACGAGCCTGACATGTGTTTCTTGACATCTAGGTATAAACGTGTTTAAATGACTAATAGTTCTGAATGCCTTTCAAAAGAAAAAAAAAAGAAAAAAAAGATATGCATATTTTACCCTATTATGTGTGTGTGTCGTAGCACACAAGTAAAAGGCAAAAAATACAACTGAAACAGAAACTGAAATATTTCTGAAACAGATAGTCAGCTGATGTTTAAAATGTGCATGATTTCTTATTGAGTGAAGCATGAAGCACGTTTAAATGAAGAAAAACATAACATTCAACCAAAGTGGGCAAGGATGGTTTGGGCAGCTGAGGCTCTGGGTTGCGAGCAGTACCACTGCTGGGTCACCACTGCTGGATCCTTAGACAATACCATCGACCCTTACAACCCAGCCATTGCATGTTATACTGGTCCCAAGCCTTTTGAGAAAATGGGAGGGTTTTAACTGGAGGGCCATTCTGAGTAAAAATGTGCCTTGTGGTTCAAATGATACAATCTAGTGACTTTGTAGCGCGGCCACATAAAGGGACATTTTATATACAGGCAAATAATTGAAGAGCTAATGCTGCTCACCTGTAGACTGTGATGTGCCCTAACGGTTCTCTTTCAAGCATACGTTTCGGTGTCTCACTATGGGATATGCCCCTTCCGCGTATTCTTCAGAAGCTCTATTACATTACGCCAGCCCCAATTGGCTGGCAGATGTGACGTTGTGCCTTGGCGTGGCCTTCCCTCCCCCCCGTATAAAGGGGGCAGCACGACGTCACTTCGCTATTCAAAAACCTCTTCTCGCTTCACACCAGAAGCCTATCCAGAAGAAACAATGGCTGCAGCAATGCAGTGTGCTAAAGCTAGGGGAGGAGGAGACGTGCGACTCTGCCTGTGTGGGAACAAAATCGCGGGCAAAGACTCACACCGGGTCTGCTCGGCGTGTCTTGGGCTGAAACATGCCCAACTAACGGTTGAAAACCACGGTTCCTGCGAGCACTGCGCACGCTTCACCACGAAGAGCCTTCGTCGCAGGCTAGCGCGCCAAGCTAGCCTGTCGGGCCTCGACCCGCTCCTGTCACCTAGCCCTACTCCAGCGGCCACTCCACATGTATCCATCCCTGGAGAGCTGCCCACCACGGCAGCCTTATCCTGGGGTGAACAGCTCGATGCCTGCGCCCCTCTGCCCAGTGTGCTCAGCACTGACGAGGAGGAAGGCGCAATCGACTCCGAGGAAGAGGGCCAGTCCGACTTTCTCCTTTCTGAGGAAGAGGAGGATTTCGAGGACTCGCCTTTCCTCCCACCCGTACACTCAGCACAACCCCTTGCCGCCACGGGAACCACTGAGGCTATGGATGGGGCACCATCCCCGCTCCTTAGCGTCGACCTGCAGGACATGTGCAAACGCGCCGCGGAGAAGCTGGACATCCAGTGGCCGACTGTGGTAGCGGAGACTGCAAAGTCTCGCTATGAGGGCAAGAGGCTGCCGAGGGCGAAACGGGCGGCACGGCAGCTCCTTCCAGTCTTCCCAAACCTCCTGGAGGAGCTCGCGGTAACCTGGAAGGACAAACCTTTCACCAGCAAGGTGCCAGTGCAAGGGGAATCCGCACTGGACGTGGAGGGCATGGAAAAGGCAGGACTTTTCCGGATGCCACCCATGGAACAACTAGTGGCTGCGCACCTGCTCCCGAGACACACGGCGGCTGCAAATCCGTCGTTGCCATCAAAAGCGGAGCGGTTTCAGTCAAGCATGACTGAACGTGCCTATAAAGCGGTCGCCCTTTGCGCGAGAGCCCTAAATGCGACCTCCCTGCTGACTGCATACCAAGCAGAGCTGCAGAACGAAGCCTCGACCACACTAGGTCAGACACAGTGGGAGGAGATATGTGTCGTAATGGATCTCTCGCTGAAGCTTCAGAGGTGCGCGGTGCAAGCCGCGGGCAAGGCAATGGCCACGATGGTCATTCAGAAGAGAGGCAGGTGGCTCAACCTAGCCAATCTCTCCGACAGGGAAAAGGAGTCCATTTTGGACGCACCAGTGGTGGCAGACGGCATCTTCGGCTCGGCGCTGACACTGATGCAGAAAAGATGCGAGGAAAAAAAGAGGGATAACGAGGCGCTACAGCTCTGCGGCACCCCCCCCTCCGCTTCGAAAGACCTTCGCACAGGTCACGGCCCGCCCTCCCCCCAGTTATCGCATTCCCAAATGGCAGAGACCGAGCATGAATGCAGCTGGCCAAAGCGGGGTCGCGGAGCAGAGAGCTCCCTGGCAGAGGAGGAGCTATCAACCAGTGACAGCTCAGACGGCTCAGCCTGCGTCTCAGCCTCATCCTCATTCTCAACCCCACCTTCAGGGAGCGAGAAGGAAGAAGAAGGCCGTTTGACGGGGCCTGCCTTCGGGAAGGGAACCAACAGCCCCCCAGTTCGCTAGTTCCCGACCCTCAAGTGTTACAAGGGACGAGTTCCAGAGCCCGCAATTGTTCTGTGTGGAGGGGAGAGCCCGACGGGGCAAGGGGAGACAAGGCAGTGAAGAGGAACGGTGCAGCAGTGTGCATACACCACGGTGTCACAAGCACCTTCCATGTTCAATCCTTAATAAAGATCTCACTGTACCCCCAAAAAAATATTACACAAAAAAATCTCCCCAAAATATGTTGCAAAACATGTCAATAAAACACAGTATAACATCATCTCGGAGAGCTACCGCTCTCACAGAGGTGATGGAGCACACAGACTCTGTCAAAGCGCAAAGTGCCCGCGCATGAGCAGTACAGACCACGGAACCGTTCGAGATTCAGCCACACGATGGCGTCAAAACACTGCAGATACACAGCTGGCAAAAATGCACGCAGTCCCGCTGGGTATTAAAGACAGTACAGTTCGGGTACAGACTGCAGTTCACAGCTTCACCTCCAACCTTCAAAGGGATAATTCATTCCCAGGTGCGGGGGACGCTGAAACATGTCCTTCAGGAGGAGATTTCCTCTCTGTTGAACAAGAGGGCAATAAGGGTGGTTCCACCCGAAGAGAGCCACAGCGGGTTTTTACTCGAGATACTTTCTCGTTCCGAAGAAAGGAACTCGAGACCACCGCCCAATACTAGATCTACGTGCGCTGAATGTATACTTAAGAAAGTACAAGTTCAGAATGCTCACTCATTCTACACTCCTGCAAATAGTGCGCCAGGGAGATTGGTTCACATCAATCGACCTGAAGGACGCATATTTTCACATAAAGATGTAACCACCCCACAGGAAGTTTCTGAGATTTGCCTTCCTTGGTGTGGTGTACGAATATCTGGTGCTGCCATTCGGCTTGTCCCTCAGCCCCAGGGTATTCATAAAATGTACAGAAGCGGCGCTGACTCTGCTCAGGGAGAAAGGCATTCGTCTCGCTACTTACATAGACGACTGGCTCGTGACAGCCCGCTCGGAGCAAGAAGTGAGAGAACACACAGCTATACTTATGGAACACGTACAGAAACTGGGACTAAGGTTAAACACAGAAAAGAGTGTTTTAATTCCCACACAATCCATAACGTATCTGGGACTGTCGCTGGACTCAGTGAAGTTCAGAGCACGACTTTCGGCAGACAGGGTGAAAAGATTCACCTGTTGCATGGCCCAGTTTCAGAGCGGAAACAAGGTTTCCTTTCGCACATGCCTCAGATTATTAGGCCTGATGGCCTCAGCCCTGATAGTGATCCCCTTAGGGAGACTACATATGAGGGAATTCCAACGCTGTGTAGCGTCTCAGGGGCTGGACCCAGTACGTCACTCACGCAGAAGGGTAAGAGTGAAGTCAGAGGCAGTTCTAGCACTGCGCCAGTGGAGACACCCGAATTTCCTGAACGAAGGGGTAGCCATGGGTGTAGTTCGACACAGAAAGACAATAACAACGGATGCGTCGCTATCCGGTTGGGGGGGCATTCACGAAGGCAGAATAGTGAATGGGAGATGGGGTCAGCATATGGCCAATCTTCACATAAACTATCTGGAAATGCTAGCTGTCTTTCTGACACTAAGACACTTTCTTCCTTTTCTAAGAGGAAACCATGTTCTCGTGAGAACGGACAACACTACAGTTGTAGCTTATATAAATCATCAGGGGGGCCTCAGATCGCTTCTGCTGCACACGCTAGCACGCAGACTGATCTTATGGGGCAGTGTCAACCTTCGATCCCTGAGAGCGACACACGTACAGGGTGTAATGAATCGGGATGCAGATCTGCTGTCCAGGGGAAATCCCCCCTACGGGGAGTGGAGACTGAACAGCGAAGTGGTCGAACAGATCTGGAGCTTATACGGCAGGGCGACAGTGGATCTGTTCGCGTCCCAAGGCAACGCCCAGTGTCACCTGTTCTTTTCCCTGAAGGACCGGAGCGCGCCCCTGGGGATAGATGGGCTAGCACACGAGTGGCCTCACACCCTACTATACGCATTCCCACCAATAGCGCTGATATCACCAACTCTCTGCAGAGTAAGGGAGGAAGGTATGAATCTTATACTAATAGCTCCGAGATGGCCGGGGAAACACTGGCTTGCGGAGATCATACATATGCTGTACGACAAACCGTGGTCTTTCCCGCAGCGCAGAGACCTTCCGTCACAGGAGGAAGGGGAGATCTTCCACCCTCACCCGGAACGACTGGCACTATGGGCCTGGCCTGTGAGTGGTCCAATCTAAATAAGACTGGTTTAACTGACAGTGTCATCAGAACCATACAGAATGCCAGAGCAGCGTCAACTAGGTCTCTATATGACTGCAAGTGTAATGTGTTTGACACGAGATTCCTTTTCAGTGCTCAGTGACAGTGGTTCTTTCATTTCTTCAGGAAATGATAGACAACGGTAAAGCGTTCTCAACCATAAAAGTGTTCCTAGCCGCTATATCTGCGTGTCACATTGGGTTTGATAACAAAACAGTGGGACAACAACCTCTGATATGCAGATTTATGAAGGGCGCGCGTCGCGCCCTACCGGTTTCAAAACCACTTACCCCATCATGGGACTTGGGATTGGTGCATTGTCTACGTCCCCATTTGAACCGCTAGACAAGGTTGATTTCAGGGCATTGTCTTTCAAGGCTGCGCTACTAATGGCTTTGGTCTCAGCGAAGCGCGTGAGTGAGATTCATGCATTTTCTGTGCACCCAGCATGCTTGCAGTTCATGTCTGGGGATGCGGGAGTAGTTATGAAACCTAACCCGGCATTCATGCCTAAAGTCATTAATGCTATAAACCCTCTCGACCTGAGAGCCTTTCATCCACCCCCTTTTGCATCATCAGAGCAGCAAAAGTTAAATACACTGTGCCCCGTGCGCGCTTTACGCATCTACACAGAGCGAACCAGAGGTTTAAGGGAGAGCGGTCAGCTGTTCGTTTCTTGGATGAAACCTCGTACGGGGAAGCCGATCACTAAGCAACGTTTATCGCATTGGATAGTGGAGGCTATTTCGCTGGCATACTCCAGTAAGGGTCTCGAACCCCCAACTGGCTTACGCGCACACTCAAAAAGGGGCATGTCAAGTTCATGGGCTCTATTTAAAGGAGTCACATTACAGGATATCTGTGAAGCGGCGAGCTGGTCATCGCCACACACATTTGCCAGATTTTATAAACTGGACGTTACAGCTCAGACTGTAGCTCACGCAGTACTGAGCGTAAGGACAGATTCTACAAGTTAAAAAAAAAAAAAAAAAAAAAAAAGAATCGCTAAGCCCTGAATGTGTTGATTATGGTTGGCAGAAGACTTCAAGACGGGCTATCTGACAATACGGGAGTTAGGATATCCCATAGTGAGACACCGAAACGTATGCTTGAAAGAGAACAATAGGTTACTTGCGTAACCCCGGTTCTCTGATAGCATTAAGTGAGGTGTCTCACCAGATCACCCTCCTTGCTGTGTGAAGCGAGGAAGAGGTTGCTTGTTTTGAATAGCGAAGTGACGTCGTGCTGCCCCCTTTATACGGGGGGGGGGAGGGAAGGCCACGCCAAGGCACAACGTCACATCTGCCAGCCAATTGGGGCTGGCGTAATGTAATAGGGCTTCTGAAGAATACGCGGAAGGGGCGTATCCCATAGTGAGACACCTCACTTAATGCTATCAGAGAACCGGGGTTACACAAGTAACCTATAGTTTTATATTTTCCCCTATGACAGTGTTGGTCACCGGGCACGCTCCCACGCGCGATCGCGACGCGAGGGAACCCGGATGCAACTGATCACGTGTGCCGGCATAAAGCCGGAACCGGCGAGGTAGCCGGCACGGAGAGATTACCCCAGCACGCTGTTTGTTTTGAGAGAGAGTCAGTTTGTTGTTTCCACACGGATGATCATTGGTTGGATTTATCTCGTTGGACACTCACTTTTCACCTCTCATTCCGTTACTCGAGCTCCCAGTGGTGACGGTGCACCGTGTTTGTTTGGTTATTGGTTTGTTTTGTATAATACACTTTGGTTCATTTCACTACTTGCTCTTGTGTTGCGTCTATTATTGTCCCGCCGCGGTTGCGCAATACCGGAAGTGGTATTTACCAGCTCATTCCTAGATTCCCGAATCCATATTTTTTGTAACAAAAGGTTTAATAATAAATCGAAGCGTTACAACTTATGATAAAAGGGACAAAAACCACATAAAAAAAAAAAAATTAATTAATTTTAAAAAAATCACTGAAGAACTTTTCTGCTGGTAAAGAGATGATTCAAAGCAGAGAGATTAATCAGGATGCCTATGTGACTAATCAGTCAGTGTCTGCACTTAGCTCCAACTGACATGACTAGTATGAAAAAAATAAAAGCAATCAAACTGAGCACTGGCACCTAAATAAGTAGCAACAACATGGAGGACCATGGGTAACTTTCCACATCCAGACAGACCGTACAGTGGAAAATCCATTAACTGGAAACAACACCTTACACTCAGCAATGCTGTGGCCCACGTGTGTACAGTGTGTTTGTTTTCAGACCTCTCTGTTCTTTAATGAAGTCTTCTTTACAGTTCTGCATCAGCTGTAGTATCCACTTATGTTGGGCCACAATACACTGCCATGCAGGATCACCTGGAGCATGCAGGTCTGACAGGTACCTGTAAACCATTAGTAAACACGGTAATGAGTAAACATTTGCCTAAACATGCTTTTAAATAAACAAACAACAAAAAAAAAATCCGTGCAATACCTACTCACCTGATGTAGCGTTTCTGATCGTGCAGAGTAGAAGGCATCTCCAGTAATTTATCCAGCAGTAGATTTCTCAGGGCACTGATACGAGTTTCCACCTCCGAATACACTGCACACACAAATGCACAGTTAAAACCAAAACATTCATCTACTACAATAGTAGGTGGCTGGACATGTTGAATGGATGTTTTAGAAAATGAAAGCCTTAAGAAATATAAATCTATGTAATCTAATCTAAATGATTAAATAAATGATGATCCTCAGAACTTTCAGCACGTTGTTCAATGTTGCTTGCAGGATTTCAGTCAAGCATTACAGGTTAGAGTGTACTTGATCATACTTGATAGATAATCTCATCAGACTATGTTTAATTTAATAGTTCATTGTATTAAAACAAACTAAGTCAGCAGTGGAAAATAGAGGAAATTCTAATGCCTAGCCAGCATCTGATGCAGCCCTGAAATGCTTTTGTTAAGTTTGATGTTTAATGTCTTTTATTGGGTTACTTGCATTATAGGAAGATGCTGCAGTTTCTCCTGATAATATTTCTTCAGAGTACAGTTTGTAATCTGCTAGAAGTATAAGTGCATCTTTTATGAATAGGAGTTTGATTACGAGTATAAGTATGAGCAAATGAGCACAGCATCAGGTAGATACTTGACACCAGTATTAATAGCAGTGCATCTCTAAACCATGTTAAACACAAGGCGTGTTCAAGACAAACAGGGACTTTTGATTGATTGTACTTTTATTTCTCGGTATGATCCTCTGCTACAACTGATGCACTTATCCCAGCATTTCTCTAGTGATTTGAGAGCTATGATGGAAACATGGTAGAAATTGATGAAATGCGGGAACGTCCAGCCAAGTTCCTGTAATGTGCAAGTCGTGTGGTGGACATTGTCCTGCAGAAACTTAACGACTTTGGTGAACAAGTAAACACGTTTGTTTTCTGTTTAATTCTCTAAATGTTTAGCTGAGCCTCAGGGCTGTTGATCAGAGGGTCAGGGGCTCAAGCAGCACCACTATCGAGTCACCACTGCTGGGTCACCACTGCTGGGTCCCATATAGTACCAGTCCTAAGCCTGTTAAAAAAAACAGTAGGGTTTCAAAAGGAAAAATGTGCCTTGTGGATCAAATGATCAAATGTGGTGACCCTTATGCTAAAAGGGGCAAAGACCAGGTAAAAAAAAAAAAAAAAGAAAAAAGAAATACACTAAAATAACTGTTCTGCTAGTAAAGGTTGCTCTACAGAAACATCATAAACAACTTTGGTGAACAAGCAAAGAAATTTTTTCCTCTTTCATTCTCTGAATGTTCATGGGAACAACTGCAGTGGGTGCGGAGCCACCTCAGAGCGGGGATCGCTATTCATGGATGTATGACGCTCTTTACAACGGTTGCAAAATTGAAATTTTTTACTGCAAACAGTCTCATTACTGTACTGCGCTTGGCGTATTCCGTAAATGTCATTCAGTTTTATGCCCTCATTCACAGTACAGTACATCTCATCACAGGTTCAGGTTTGACTTGATAATAGACAGCAATATTCATTAAAAGGAATGACCATTTTAAGGCTCATATACCTTTTTTAAATACAGGAACCTCTGTGTTCCCAAACAGGGATTTGGCTTTCTCATAGTCGTTAATAACCACGTCATAATCCCCCTAGAAGAGAGAGAGAGAGAAACATCAATAATCTTCTACAGTACCAAGATATTGTTTAACATTGCAACAATGCAAACCAGGATTAGTAGAATCTACTTCATTATAATTACAGTACATACTAAAACAAAGGCTCGGTATAATATGTATTTTCAGCTCCACCTTCTGGATGTTACGCTCAATGTTGAGTGGCAGGTTGAAGAGGAATTTGAAACGCTGCAGTACATTGAGGGCGTTGCGTGTAGAGTCGGCTTTATCTTTTCGGCCCAGAACCTCCTGAAACAACGTGTCAGCAGTATTGCTTGCCCCTGAAAGAGAGAGAGAGAGAAAGAAAACACACAAAAGAAGGTCACAGATCTCTAGCTTGCACACGGATGAAATCTGTTCTGCCTGTCTCTGTCTGCCTGGGTGGCCGTGGCCTTGCTGTACGCACCAGGTCAGACTCTTTAATTAGAACAAGACCTTGAACCACAATAAAAAAAAAAATTACCAAAAAAAAAAAAAATCAGAGCAGATGGCCAAATTATTCACGCTTTCCCCACACTGTGCCCTGCACTGGCTGAGCGACAGACAGTCAGGCACTGAGGGGAGTTAAGGATGAAAGCTTGTCAGTGTGACTGGTTTATTTACATGTGCTGCAGGAAAAGAGTGTGTTTATTAATCTTTCATCACATCCGTCAAATTAACATCCAGCAGGGGAGAACTATGGATCTCTTTCTGAATACGGGAGTGTGTGTGTGTGTGTGTGTGTGTGTGTGTGTGTGTGTGTGTGTGTGTGTGTGTGTAGGTGTGTGTGTATGTTTATTTATGTGTAAGAAAGTGAGTAATAATCTTACTATTAAGCACATTCTCTAATCGCCGGGTCATGGAGCCCTCGACCTTCTCGGTGCCATCTGATTCGAGCTTCTGATGGATGGCTGGAAAAGAAAAAATGACAGACATAATTTGTGGATTATCCACGGCTGGTTTACGGTACCCCAACACAAACTGAGTCAGACATGTAGACAGTGTAGACAGACAGTCAGAAAGACGCACTTGGAAATGCACACATGCACAAAAATATGTAGACACCTGACCACAACACCCATGTGTGGTGGTGCTCCCTTTTATTGCTGCGAATTTAGAAGCCAAGAATTATCTAGAATGTCTCTGTAGGCTGTATCTTTAAAATTTCCCTTCACTGCAACTACAAGCTCGAAAATGTTTGTCAAGGTTGGAATACACAAACTTAAGTTGGCCTGAAAACCTTTGGGATGAATTTGAATGTTGGCTGTTCTCCTCACATGACATCAGTGTCTGACCTCACTAATGCTCTTGTGGCTCAATGAATGAATCCCTATTGCCACTATCCAAAATCTACTGGAAAGCCTTCCCGGAAGAATGGAACCTATTATTACAGCAAAGAGGGACTAAATCTGGAATGTGATGTTCAACAAATACATATGCGAGTGATGGTCAGGTGTCTACATACTTTTTGACATATAATGTGCAGACGCACATAGACAAACACCAACAGACACGCACTGTTTCCTGTTTGCTTCGGGACAGCATCCCCACATATGATTTCAATGGAGATCTGACATGCAATGTGCTCCCACACATACAATACACAAACCCACACAGACAGACTGGTGACGTCAGAGCTAACCTCCAGGCCCCTGAGGTCCCGAATGCTGTTCAGATCATTTCCTGTGTCCTTGCTCTGTGTTTTGACTTAAGCAATGTGAGTTTTGGAAATTTTCTCTGGGAATCTGTGCAGTTTCCTTTAAACACACTCCCACTTCCTCTCAGGACAGTGCTAATAATCCTAAAAAACCTGATCAAAATCCCATCCTCAGAACTACATTAGCCTCAACAATCTGCCTGACCTGCCACAATCATACCATGCAGCTAAATATAGATGTTCCTTTCTTCAACCATGTGTGGCAGACAAATGTACACAGTTCGTTTAGCCAAATAACATGCAGCAGAACATACCAACGTAAATTATTATATGCGTTCAAGCCAACCAGGACTTGTAATTAAATTTCTAAAACAGATTAACATTTACAGAAGACTTTAAGTACAGTCTGGCAATGACAAAGTACAAACTATTTCAACAAGCCAGTATATCCGTAAAAGACGGTCCCAGCTGAAGTGGCTTTACAGAAACTGCAGTTTCTGTAAACACTCGAAAAATCAATAGATAACTTGTCACCAACTTGTGGAAGATCCGTACACAGAACCATTTATGAATGATTTTCACATGTTTGGGCCATTAGAGGAGATCCTTTAAAGAACACTGTATTAGAGTGTTAGAGGAGTTCCTGAGAAGCCTGCGTTTCAGACATGATGCAGACAGTCTTATCATGGCTCCGGCATACTGAGAAAACTTTCTACCTTGATGGTATCCAAGTACTGGTGAAACGCTGGGATAAGTGCATTAGAGTAGCAGGGGATTAGAGAACTAAAGGTAGTTTTTGTTCTTATATTTGTTTTCTGTCATTTTTAAACATCAAAAATTCTGGTTTGACTTGAACATCACTCATAAAACTTAAAGACTCATAGAACTTAACTACATGTGAACCACCACAATCCAAATCTATAAGACAAATAAATCTACAAAAGGAGATGTACCATCTGTACGTAATTTCATTTTTTTTTATAATCTAGATCAAGATTCTGACAATCCAAGCATATATATATATATGAATATATATATATATATATATATATATATATATATATATATATATATATATATATATATATATATATATATACACACACACACACACACACACGCACATATATTCATATTCCCAAACATAAGACATTACGATATTCACTTCATGAGCAAAGGAATCAAGGAAAAGCACAGAAAATGTGTTTTGGGCCATGCATACCTGCCAAAGCATCCTGGGCTTCAAAGAAAGTACTGAGTCCTCCTTTCACACAGGCCAGACTGCCTTCATTCTTCTTACTTGCCTGTTTTTTCAGATTTCCCACTGCCATACGCAGCTGCTCAAAACTAGCACAGAGGAGGGAAAAAAAAGCAGTGTTAGTTAGCAATATGGTGGGTTTATATGCTTTTTCTGATACTATTTAGTTCCAGGAATATAGAAACACAATCTCCTTTCAAAGTTTTTATAATTTAACATTATATTCAGTCTACAGTCTGAATGTTTACAGTGAATAATCCAATTGCTGAATTACTATATTTATACTGGCTACTTCCTCTGCTTTCCAAATATCCTTTCTTAATATGTTGGAGACATTTATTTAATGCCGATGTTGAAGAAAATGATGTGGGTATGATTGCATCACACAATGACTCCGAATTGTTGAGGGGCACTTTAATGTGACTCTCCTGTTTTACCACATCCCAAAGGTGTTCTAATGAACTGAGATTAGGTGTCTGAGAAAGACACCAAGTTCAGTGAACTCACTGTTATATTTACAGCACTACTGTATCCCTAATAAAGTAAAGTACTTTGTGAGTATAAGTAAAACTGTAGTAGCACAACTAACATTATTTGACAACAGAAATGGACATTCAAGCTTGTACAATCTTAGCTAGAAATTCAGATTACAAAAAAAAATTCAAATTCAAAATGGGAACCAACTCTTCATGCGCCATTCCTTCCCTTTCTGACCATGTGTAATGAAAAATATAGGATATACTAAGAAATAAAAAAAAATAAAAAATAAAGTATTATACTGAACATCAAATAATCCTGATATTTTATAACACAAATCAAATTAAAATTTTACTTGTCACATACACAGTCATGCATTTTACGATATGCAGTGAAATGCTTAAACAACAGCACATGCCTGTCATACATTCATTATAAAGTAATTTTCCAGTGAGATTTCAGCTGCCTGTTACTTTACAGATGTGGAACAAACCTTCTGACTATGTTGTACTTTCACATTAATGAACCTGTGAAGTTTACACACATTTAAATATGACCCCTCAGTGACAAATGCATGCAATTCCAAATAAACCCAATCTTCCCCGTTTGTCCCAGTGTGCATGGGTTTGGAAACTAACATATTATGGAATACTGTGTGGTCATTAAAATCTGAATAATAAAATACATTTATTTCTCTATATAATCCCACCTACACTGATGCACTTTGGCCAGTTTTTCATTAACTAAACACCAAGCAGTGTAACTGCTTTTTAAACGTTAAAAGGTTTTATCAGTATGCTGGAGCCATGATCGAACTGCCTGCTTCATGTCTGAAACGCTGACCTCCTGGGAAGTCCTTTAATGACCTCAGCATGTGAAAATGAGTCAGAACAATACGGAAGATGTGGCATTAATTCCGAGACAAATTGCTGTAATGTGCAATTGCTGTTTGTGTGGTGCAAAATTTGTGTGTACAGTTCCCACTGACAGATGCGTCAAGTTGGTGAAAAGTTTTCTGGTGATTTTCAATGATCAAGCATTCTAGTCACTGAACAATCATAGGGACAAACGCAGTGGCCTACCTCGGCCGGGATCGTCATTCATGGATGTACAGTCTTCTTTAAAGTATTTTACTATGACTAAGACTGTCAATCTGTTTTACTCATTCATTTATGAGAAATTTCATCACAGGTCCCGGTTTAACTTGAACACCCCTCATATCATATATTTTATGGGCCCACAGTTATTATGATTAAATTAGTTTTGCTAATTTAACAACCAATAGCTAAGCTAGTGCAATACCTTTTGAGGCTCATGTTAATTTTTCCTGTTCAGTATCCATAATTGTCAAATAACCTGTATATGCATCTTAGAGTTGACTAACCTGGTTAAGGAGTGGTTCTCAATGAGGTACCAAGTGGCAGAGAAATTCTCACTTGTGAAATCTCCACTCATCCCAGGAAACAAATTCTCCAAATCTTTCTGTTGAACTTTTCCCCTAAAGAAAGACAACAGAACCATATTTAAGCAACTAAAACACTTTTATTTGTTTTGCACATTTACTTTCAATCACCTTTAGCTTTGATAACACAAAGTGGTGGCCAGTGGTCAGTTCAAGTGTAAAAATGATTGCTTATTGCAGTATAACTCTCTTTTACAATTTGAGTCCTGGAATATGCCTGTGCCATCAGGAAAGAAAAACTCCACAGATGTGGTAACCTGGTCATTCAGTACATTCAGGTCACCACTAGAATGATTTGGATGCTGCAGCTTTGCAACTTCCAGTGGAAACCTCATATTGCACAGAGACCTATCCTCAATTCCAGTTTATAAATTACATAAGTACATTTTTATACCGGTTGGAAAATGTCTGTGTGTCTGTATGACATACTTATCAGTTTCGATGCCCAGTGGGTCAGCCTGGCGTAGAGACAGTGGAGAAATGCCCTTATTCCGGTTAAGTCTCAGGTCATAGTAATTTCCCTCATCTACCCACACAGCAGATTGCTCTAGAATATCTGTGCAGATTCACGCAAACATACAACACACACTTGAGTCGTTCATAATATGAGCTATTCACATTTAACTTTATATGAGCGAAAATGCAGAACAACATTCCAAAGGTGCACTTCTAACCTATCTTATCAGCTTTAAGGACTTTGAAAGAGACGGTGGATGTGCCTAGGCCTCCGCTCCTGGTCGTGACGATGATCTCGCCCTTGTCGTCTTTAGCAGGACCAACGCGGCACACGATCTTACTGGGAGCCATCCATTCAGCTGTCAGCAGACAGTTGTGCCCGCAGATAGACAGGCCTGATGAGGTATTACATAGAGGCAGAGAAGCACGATTAGTCATCTTTTACTCTTAGGCTTAACATTCTCACTATACAAGGTATTAAATAGTCAATCAAGAGATACAATCCACAGTGCCAAGCAGAGATCCTGCTGCACACAAGATTCCAAAAGAAGCAGAAACACCCATGGCTCACCAATGAGGTCATTAGGTCCAGTGCCCAGGTTTTCTCCACGAATAGTGACTTTGGTCCATGGTGTGCCCTCATTGGGTGAGATGCCAGTAACTAGCGGAGGCTGTCGTGCACGAGACATGGCTCACACACTAGTGAGAGAGAGAGAAAGAGAGGGAGAGAGAGAGAGAGAGAGAGAGAGAGAGAGAGAGAGAGAGAGAGAGAGAGACAAAAACAAAAAAAGTAATACATTCTTTGCTTGTTATTTTTACTGTATGTGATACAGATTAAGAATCTGAGGTCAGGGATGTAACACTAAACTTTTTTTGCTTACATGGATTCATTATACACCCCATTATAGCTTTATATTTTATAATTGCTATATTTATATTAAATATCTTTATATTTTATTGGAAAGGAATCTTAAAGCAGGTGTTGTTAAACAAGCAAGGTTTTCAGTTTGATACACACGCACATGCACACATACACACACTACAAAGACAGCTTATAGACACTTAAAACCATCACTGGAAAAAAAAAAAAAAACACTCCAGACACGAACAAATAAATAAACCCATCTGGGCCTTGATGAAATGGAAACTCAGTAGGTGTGTGCATAGCGAGAGTAGTGTTGTAAAAATTTCACGGTTAGCCGTAGCATATGACTGGACTGTTACCCCAGTTAGTCCAGTGGTTCCCATTATTTGGATATATGTCATATATATGTATATGAGTAATAGCACAATTTTGCTTAAAATATTGCAAAGCACACAACATTATGGGTGACATAACAGAGTTTAAAAGGGAAAAATTTGTTGGTGCGCGTCTCACTGGCGCATCTGTGACCAAAACAACAGGTCTTTGTGATGTATCAAGAGCCACGGTATCCAGGGTAACGTCAGCATACCACCAAAAAGGACAAACCACATCCAACAGGAGTAACTGTGGAGGCAAGAGGAAGCTGTCTGAAAGGGATGTCCGGGTGTTAACCCAGATTGTATCCAAAAAACATAAAACCACAGCTGCCCAACTCACTGCAGAGTGCACCTCAACTCTCCTGTTTCCACCAAAACTGTTCGTCTGGAGCTCCACAGTGTCAATGTACATGGCCGGGCTAATATAGCCAAACCTTTGGTCACTCGTGCCAATGCCAGACATAGTTTCACAATGTATTGTACTTTGATAAGTCCACCTTCACTGTCTTTCCCACATCCGGGACAGTTACGGTGTGGAGGAGACCCAAATGGTCCTACCATTCTGGAGGACCATGTGCACTCAGTGGTTAAAACATTGTATCCTGAAAGCGGTGCCATTTACCAGGATGATAATGCATCAATACACACAGCGAGACTGGTGACAGAGTGGTTTGATGAACATGAAAGTGAACTTGAATATCTCCCATGGCCTGCACAGTTCTAAATATTTCTGAGTCATTTTGGGGTGTCCTAGAGGATCGATTCATGAAACGTTTTCCTCCACCAGCATCACGTAGTATTCTGGCCACTATTCTGCAAGAAGAATGACTTAAAATCCCTCTGGCCGCTGTGCAGCACCTGTATCTGTCATTCCCAGGGCGAACTGATGCTGTACTGATTGGCTGCAAAAGGAGCCAATACCATACTAATGAATTATTGTGGTCTAAAACCAGGCGTTTCAGTTTCATTGTCCAACCCCTGTATTTCTCTTGTGCAAAAGTACAGTAATGCCCCAAAAAATCTGTCCCCATCCCCCACAAAAAAGAAAAAAAAATCTGATTTACACTGAAAGAACAGCTGCTGATGCAGTTTGACATAGTTATTGGTGGCACACCAGTTCATTCTTCTGAAATATTTTGTATAAACATCACTCATCAAGCCAGTGATAATAGGTTAATAAGCTTGCTCTCACTCATTCTCTATACCACTTAGCCTGATCAAAATTGTGGGAGGCCTGGAGTCTATTACGGGCACTACTCTATCGCAGGGCACAAGATCACACAGTGGGCAATATGGAAAGGCTCTGAAAGGCTAATCAACCTATTCTACAAGTGATTGGATTATGGGAACAAAACGGGGTTCTAAAACACTCTTTGACCTGAAGTGTTACACTGACGACTCATTTAATAAATATATATATATATATATATATAGGGCTCGAAATATCACTAGTCCAATGTCCCGGGGCTACTGTGTTTTCCAGTCGGGCTACCAAAATCTATCTCAGTCCTGCCCGTCGTGCTATTATGGGAAGGAAAAATATATGCCAATGCTTTTGCATTCTTTCGCAAATGTAGCTGGGTAATTATGTAATTTTCGGGCATCGATGAGCCACTGTCATTATGTGAAATATTGAAATTGCAGTTCCTTCATAATCCTAAACTAATCACATACTGACAGGCAACACAGAATTCCATGTGTTATGAGAACTGTGTTTTGAATTATAAGAAAACATGAAAAAAATATATACATTTCTGGCACCTGTGTTTTTCACTACAAAGTTTTTTTTTTTTTTACTCATTTATGACTTTGTATCTATTGTAATCTATGTATATTTAACAGAAATTCTGTTTGTGGCGCCGCTGGTATTTGCACAGACAGGCAGCATCATCACCAACTTTTATGTCATACTGTGACGGTGGTTCCTCCTAAGACGTATACACAGTACTGTGTGTATGTGTATTAACAAAAGTGGGATTCTTACATAATCGCAATGCAAATTAAATCAAATCAACACTTAAGTATCATGCTCATGATAATATCATATCGCGTAATCCCTTGTGATTTCCATCCCGACTACCTCCAGGGCTGGTGCTATATAATATTAATCAAACAGATCTGACAAATCATTAGTGCTGAGGTATAAAGTGAAACAGCACTGGAGCATTAGCAGTAGTGCTACTTACATGCTTATTGACAATAAAGCTGATCTGACATGAATAAATCATCTTTTAAAATGTGACTAACATTATTTCCAGGTTAAATCCTAAAACATGAGCTCCCTCAAATGCCTTTAACCACGGTGTTTAATAAGGTACGTGTTTAAAATGCGCCGTGGTTTTATACTATATGTATTAAAGGGAGTGACAGGCCACTGAGGTCCTTCCTCTGTAATGACTCGGTTATACTGTGTGTGTGTGTGTGTGTGTGTGTGTGTGTGTGTGTGTCAGTCTGGAAATGTCTTAGAAGACAGAGAATGATGTTCATACAGGATAATATTTCAGAAAAGCGAACTGATGTGCCGAGCAAAAGTGATGCAGCTGATGTCAAACTACATCAGCTGTTGTTGCACAAACATCCGCTAGCAAGCTAACACTTAGCAAACAACCTAGCATTTTCAGCTACGACAAAGAAGACATTTCTCAGAGCCACGTTGAAAAACCGTCTGTAATATCTCTCCAGCATTCTCACTTCAGAGACCAGGACAATTCATGAAATAGTACAATATTACTCACGGACTTCTCGGCAGCTCAGCTGTAGGTAGGTTCCTATTATTTTTGCAACTACGAGCACTTCCGGGTCACGCGATGTTATTGCTCCTCCCCCAAGCAGACAGTGGATAATTTTTACTGCCTGGGTTATTGTGATTCTGGATATTTTAAATTAATTAAAACTTTCCTCAAAAGGGAATGACACCTCACAATCTAATTTGGATCAAATGTTCGTTTTGGAGGATTGCATTTAGAGTATTGTTGTTTTTGGATCTTTATTTTTATAATTTAATAATTTTTACATTGTTTAAATGCATAGTTCAAAATAAAGGCCAAAAAAAAAACCTTGGCAAAGATTTTGATTTGTTAAACACATGGGTATTCTCACAACATGGGTATTTTAAAAGAGTTTCAAGCTCCATGATGAGTCTGCACCCCCAGACCTGAATTTAGTAATTATTAATATGTCCTATGTTTATTCTGGTCTTTCTCTTTTAGAGCCCAATGTCCCTTTATACTGTATAAATAATGTATTCTTCCCTATTATGGTGGCACGATTGTGTAGTGGTTAGAACTGTCATCTTGCAAATCCAGGATTTGGGTTCAATTCCCACTTTGGTATCTGTGTGCATGAAGGTTGCATGTTCTCCTGGTGCTTGGAGGGTTTCCACCCACAGTCCAAAGACCTGCATTCCCAAATTGCCTGTAGTGTGTGAACGCATGTGTAAATGTCGACTGAAGGTCCTACCACAGCCATAAAATGGGAATAAATATTATTATAAACAGTAATCACCATTGTCCTCCATGCTCCGTAGTCGGATTACTGAGGCTCCTTGATGGTCGGGTGGATGGACTTCCCTATTATGTGGGGTTACAGTATGTGTGTGCATCAGGATGGCTTATTTGAGAAATAGCCTACGAATTAATTAAATTCTATACACTAATCAGGCATAACAACAAAATCACCGGCCTTATTGTATAAGTCCCTCTCGTGTCACAAAAACAACAAAGCAACTCTGAACCATTAAGGCATGGACTCCACTAGCCCTCTGAAGGTGTGCTGTGGTGTCTGGCACCAAGGTGTTGGCAGCAGTTCCTTTAAGTACTGTAATTTGCAAGGTGGGGCATACATGAATCAGACTTGATAGTACAGCATGTCATGCAGAAGTTCAGTCAGGTTGAGATCTTCTGAATTTGGAAACCAGATCAACATCTTTGAGCTCTTTGTCATGTTCCTCAAATTATTACTAGTGTAATTGATTTTTCGTGGAGCAGCGGAGTGCATTATCTTGGTTGAAGATGTCACTGCCATCAGGGAATATTTGGTCTGCAACTATGTTTGGTAGATGTTATTTGTCAATATAAATGCCAGGACCCAGAGATTTTCAGAGCTTCGTGTCTTTACCAGAACGCCTTTTTCTCATAGTGCATTTTGGAGTCATCTATTGCCCAGGTAAGTGGCGCACACACACCCAGCCATCCACATGATGTTACAGAAAATGTGATTAATCAAATCCAGTCAACTTTTTTCATTGCTCTATGGTCCAGTTCTGGTGTTTACATCCCCACTGTAGGAGCTTTCAGCAGTGACCATTTATTTATATAGAGAGGTAGTCAGCATGTACACTCTGACAAGTCTGTGGCTACACATTCCTATACATGACCTAGACTGGGATGTACAGTGGGTTCTGACACATTCCTATAATAGCCAGAAAAAAAAACTTTTTTTTTTATAGAAAATAGTTCTTTATTGGGATTGGCGCAAACAGGCTAGTCTCTGCTTCTCATGTAGATTAATGAGCCATGGCCATGACCCTGTCACCAGTTTACCCTTTGTCCTTCCTTGGACTACTTTTAGTAGGTACAACTGCACACCAGAAACCCGCTAGAAGACCCATGTTTTGGGAAACAGACATTTTCTAGACACCACTGTGTGGCCCTTGTTGAAGTCTTTCAGATTCCTTTGTTTGCATATTTTCCTTCTTCTAGTACACCAACTTAAAGAACTGACTCTTCGCTCGCTTGCTGCCAAATGGTATGACTGATCAGTGTATGTATGCCACATACACAGAAGTGTAGTGCAGTTCACTAGTCTTGACTGCCAAAACCTTAGGAAGGCAACACAAAGCATTAAAGAGCATTAAAGATGTTTGGTTTGGGTTGTTGACCTGACATCTAATACACTTAAATCTAAGCCTAGCTGAGTGAAAAATATAATAATAAATCTAAATTGAAGCAATGTGCAGATGTGCAGTTTTGTTAAATAGCTATGATTTTCATTTCCTACATTTTTGTTCTGTTTTGAATAATACATTGCTCAGTGTGTGTGTGTGTGGTGTGTGTGTGTGTGTGTGTGTGTGTGTGTGTGTGTGTGTGTGTGTGTGTGTGTGTTTGTGTCTCTGTGTGTGAATTCTGTACATATCAGAGAATTTTATTAATCTATTAGGCAAATTGCCTAAATCATCCCCATACTACAACTTTTACTTGCAAAGTTTTTGTATTTTTGTGAGGTCACAAACTTTTCATATGTTCAGTCAACAGTCACCTTTAAACAATAAACAGTGTCAGTTTTTGTACTTTCCATTCTGCCCCCTCAAATAAGCTTTAATGAACACATTTTTTGGTTGCTTTAAAAGGATCGTTCAATCAGACACAATTCATATTCAACTCACCCAAGACATCAATGCACCATGCAGAGCAGACCACCCAGCCAGAATGTGCTGTTATCTGTGCAAGGCGAGGAAACCCTCCCTTTGATGAGGACTTTTGGGAAGCACATTTTTTTCAATTATGCTGGTTTAATCAGAAAAATCTAAAACAATTTGGCTTTTTGTGGTTTGAGCATATTGTGTTGTGTGTGGCACAGTGAAAATCGTGATAGTGTTCTCTCTTGAGAATTATATCCATTTCGTGATTTCCTGTAATTTTCATGGAAGAATAGCATAATTACAGCAGTCCCTCTACGTTAACACCCCACATGCATTACATCACAGAGTGGGTGGTAAAGTGAAAGGCTCTTGGCTTTAGTTCTGAGGATTCCTGTACACTTTCCAGCTTTCTTAACTTTAACACACCTGATCCATGTCATGAAAGCGTCCACTGGCTGAGAAGTAACAAATTATAATTAAGGAGGTGTGGATGTTCTTCTTCCACAGGCACCGATATGTTGTTTTTGTCATAAGATGTTAATTAACTTACTGAATTTGTGTGCCTGGACCTTAAATTAAGAGTATCCCTTATTTGCTGGTTTTAGCATTTATAATAAATCTTCTGATTCTTTTCTGATAATGATACACGAGAAAGTGAAGATTTTCATTAAACTAAGTTACTATTTCTTTCATAAATGATCACATAAGGTTTTTGAAAATAAGGCCTGACCAATATACCAAAATAAACACATTTTTAAAACACTGTCTGTTTATTGTATTTAATAACTTTTTAATGGTTTCAACTGTATAATAACAGCACAATTATAAGCCTAAATATAACCTTAAAAACAACTGGTTTAGATTTTACAACAAATTTAAATGTACATAACCAATTTGACCAATAGGGGGAGCTGATGAGATACAGAATATGGTGTGGTGTGGTGTGTGTGTGTGTGTGTGTGTGTGAGAGAGAGAGAGAGAGAGAGAGAGAGAGAGAATGTCAGTTTAGAATTGAGATGTGGAAGGCAAAAATGTTGAAGGATAGTAAAACCTATTAAAATCTAAATACACTGATTAAATTGTACTTAGTTTTCGTTTTGCACCCCTCCCCCAAATAAATAAATACAAAAAAAAGTAAATAATAACAATATAAATATGTATGGATAAGTGACAAGGTTAGTTTACTGCATCAGACATTCACAGCAAATGAAACCCTGAGATTACATCTCCACCCACACTATGTAAATCACTTGAAAATTTTCCTGCTAATATAAACCTGATATATCAACAACCCACTCACCTCCCTCCCTCTCTCTCTCTCTCTCTCTCTCTCTCTCACGTTACTTCTCGCTCTGTCAATCATAATTTGGACCACTGACAACATTTGGTGTTTTGAAAAGTAATTACTCAATATTTCATCACTGCTGATTGACTAAAAGGTTGTTAATTCAAATCCCAGAATTGCTAGAGGCATTCTCTATTGCATGAATTGCATGAGCATTTCACATTATCTGGTCCCAGCCTGTACTTGGTTAAAGTATGTTAAAGAAAAACACAAATGCTAGAGTAAATGAAAAACAACAGGGCTATAGAACTACTTCATTTTATCAACTCATTTATAAGTTAGTATATAAGATAGGGGAAAATACATGCATATTATGTGCACAATATTCCATAAATATACATTCGGCCAATTGTTGCAAGAAAAGATTATACACACCTAAAGATGTTGATGAAGCGTGATGAAATAAAAAACAATTGAATGTATGGTACAAAAAAATATTTCTCAAAATGTTTTATTTTTCGGGATCTTTTTTTTCTTTCTTTTAATAATTTACTTTATTTCTTTATTTGTATATTGGTGAAAGGACAATAAAAATGAAAATGCATATTCACATGTTTTTGGTGGTTATGTATTATAGGCTTATGTATGGAAGCAAACTTGCATCATAATAATTTGAATTATATCAGAACAACACATTTTCATGTTCATTCTCATCCTACACATACAGGTAAAGCACATATTTAATAACAGTTGTTTAGCCATGCATTCCCTAGCTTTCAGAATATAACAAATCACATTTCCTTTTTCAATTAATATTCAAAAATAATTATATTTTAATCAATTATAAAGAATATAACTGCATTCACTGTCAAGTATTTAAAGCAATTTATTCTTTCATCATGTCTTAAGCATAACCTCAAATCATCAGCTAGAAAGTTCACATCATCAGCTAGAAAGTCTGTTTGGACCACATTGTCTTCTAACAAGACAATAAATCCAAATGCACATCAAAGCGGGATGTGGAATGGATAAAGCAGCTACTGTAGATTTAAGCTTATGGAGCCTTATGCAAACCATGCAATAAAGACATAGTGTTTTGGTAATATAGATGTTTTTTAACAATACTGAAATTAATCATCTATTGCTATCGCAACTGACATAATGCCACAATGTATAAATACCACAATTATACTCATCATAATTTTCATAACTTTAATTATTTACTTGGTTTAATTTAAAACAAAGCCCTATGTTGGAATTACCTGAAATAGTCCAAAACAAAAAGATCCAACAAAGCAGATGTGAAATAATGATTCGGGGAGAGGGAAATTGGCTAGATTATCTGCCTCAGGCCTGACAGTGTATTCTACCTAATAAGTTCTACCTTTAAATATATGAAGCACGGCAACACATACAGACTCATGTTCACACACAGGATGGAAATTACTCTTTACAGTCATTTCCGCTCTTTACAGACTTTGAAATATCAAAGACACATGGTGTGCAGAGCTTGGGAACTCATAATAACACGTAGAAAGGCTAATGACTCATTGTTCTCCAGCCTTTCTTTGTGACCTGGGGGAAAAGTCACTGATAAGAAAATGATTAAGAACAGTGGGAGGATGCAAATTGTCCCTGTTAAACTACAAAACCCACTGGACACATCATAGACAATATAATTACATGAATCCAAAGCAAGGCTCACTACACCAACACCAAAAGTATGTTGGTATGTTTTATTGTATTGTATGTAAGTTATGTATCCCTTTTGCTCATCCAAAATATCGATTATTAGTGTATGTGTAGAAAATCAATTCGTCACAATAACTTAGTTGCTCCTTTATTTGAAATAGCATTGTATTCATGTGTTGATCTTATATTCTGAACAAGGTCATAGTGTGTAGAAATATGCCAAAATGAACATATCAGGGAATGCTATCAAAAAGGAACATTACCTCACTTTTCATGCCATTCAAATGACCCAAGAAATACCAAACAGAGTATGTATGTGTATCAGGAACTCTGAGTCCAGGGTGTAGGCGTTTAGTGGGATGACAACAGAGGACGTTTAGGTAAATTGGGAATCATTCTCCGCCTTTAGTTTAATTACCTTCATCTCTCTTTCCTTCTCCTACAGGAAACTAAATAGCAAGAATTTGCATTGACTAATGCATTTTATAATCGCTGGCTGTATTCTGCATCAAGATTGAGTCAGTATATAGCCATGCATGTATGGTTGTAAGATAATTGTTGTAGTTATATAAATAGCAGATATTGTTTTATTATAAATTAAAACTCAAAATTTTAATGCAAGCCTAATATAAGATTAACTTTATCCCAACCATGGTGAACACCTAAGTATAACTCTATCCTAACCATGATCAGAATATCACAGGACCCTTACTGGACCCCCTGCAGTTTGCTTATAGAGCAAACAGGTCTGTTGATGATGCAGTTAATATGGGACTGCACTTCATCCTTCAACATCTGGACAAACCAGGGGCTTATGCAAGGGTCTTGTTCATAGACTTTTCATCAGCTTTTAATACGATCATCCCAGCACTGCTTCAGACCAAATTAAACCAGCTCTCTGTTCCTAGCTCTATCTGTCACTGGATCACCAGCTTTCTGACAGACAGGCAGCAGCTAGTGAAACTGGGAAAATTCATGTCCAACAGTCACACCACCAATACTGGAGCCCCTCAGGGATGCGTTCTCTCCCCACTGCTCTTCTCCATCTACACCAACGACTGCACCTCCACAGACCCCACTGTCAAGCTCCTGAAATTTGCAGATGACACTACAATCATCGGCCTCATTCAGGACGGTGACGAGTCTGCATACAGAAGGGAGGTCAAGCAGCTGGCTGTCTGGTGCAGTCACAACAACCTGGAGCTAAACACGCTCAAAACAGTGGAGATGATCGTGGACTTCAGGAGAAACCCACCTGCACTTCCCCCACTCACCATCATGAACAGCACTGTGACGGCAGTGGAGTCATTCCGGTTCCTGGGCACGACCATCTCTCAGGACCTGAAGTGGGACATTCACATTGACTCCATTGTTAAAAAGGCCCACCAGAGGTTGTATTTCCTTCGCCAGCTGAAGAAATTCAACCTGCCACAGGAGCTGCTCACACAGTTCTACTCAGCCGTCATTGAATCCGTCCTGTGCACTTCAATAACTGTCTGGTTTGGCTCAGCTACGAAAGCAGACATCAGAAGACTACAAAGGACGGTTCGGACTGCTGAAAGAATTATTGGCACTCCCCTGCCCATGCTGCAAGAACTGTATATATCCAGAGTGAAGAAAAGGGCACGGAATATCACTTTGGACCCCTCACACCCAAGCCACCTTCTTTTTGAACTTTTGCCATCGGGTCGACGCTACAGAGCACCGAACACCAGGACAGTCAGGCATAAGAACAGTTTTTTCCCCCAGGCAATCTACCTCCTTAACAGATAAACATCATTCTAACGGTCAATAAATATATGTGCAATATTGTGTACAACACCACTGTGCAATATACTGTATAATACCACAGACTTCAGATATTGATGTAACTTATTTAAAAGTATCTCACATCGTACTCCATTTGATGTCAACCATTTAAAATTTTTTTTTTTTTTTTTTTTTTTTGCGTCATGCTGTTTTTGTCTTGTCATTTGTATTTTTTGTTCTGGAAGCTCCGGCACTAAAACAAATTCCTTGTACGTGCAAGCGTACTTGGCAATAAAACTCTTTCTGATTCTGATTCTGATTCTGAATCTTAATCTAAGCCTAAACATTCCATGCATGAGTTCAAATGACTTTTTTGGTCATGGCTCATCAGGTATGGCAGAATCTTAAACTTTAATATATTTCATAAAGAATGTGATTCTTAATTTACAGCCTCGTCAATTTAAATTTTGGTTGACCAGGTTGAGAGGGACAAAAATGAGACCTACAACAGGAGGCCAAGAGTAACTGTAATCAGTCTTTACCATATTCACTTTATGAGGTTGTTAATTCAAATCCCAGAATTGAGAGTTGCTTTAAGTCAACACAATTGACTTTGCTTTAAGTCACAATTCCATAAGTTATCCAAAATAAATTTGGTCAAATATGTACTCCATAGTTTTCATTCTTTTAACTGATTTGAAACAATGTGATTATCTAGTTTAATCTGCAGTCTTGTGCAAATAGCAAGGTCGTTAACGTGTCTGATGAGTGTGAGTAGCACCCAGAATCCATCCCAAATTGGACCAAATTCATATAAAACATCTGATTTCAATAAAACCATGACTGGAAAGGGTGCACATGAGAAAGATCACCAAACTATTTACAATTGAAGCAAATTAAGCAGTAAGATTGCTGTGTTATGTCTAAAGTTTTTTGTTAAGCTATTCGTCTGTGCTGGGAAACTGTTTTTTTTTTTTTTTTACAACTACTACAGTATTTAAAGTTACTTTATAAACCACAATAGTAGCCTATAGAATGTCAGATGTCATTGCCTTTGAACTTAATTTTATTACACAACTAATTATTAATGCCATCCTAATGTAGGTACCAAATAACCTCTCACTCATTCTCTATATAGCTTATCCTGCACAGGGTCCCGGGAGCCCTGGAGCCTTTGAGCATGATGCAGGTTGCTAATCCATCACAGGGCAAACAAGCACACACACTCATATACTACACACAATTTAACAGCAATTAACCTAATTTGCAAGTCTTTGGACTATGGGAGGAAACCAGGGTAAGCAGAGGAAACCCACCAAGTATGGGGAGAACAGGCAAACTACATTTCTTCCCCAAACTGTAAGATTCAGCTGTACATACCGTAAAGTCTATATTCAATTTACAGTCATTTTCAATAGTTAGTAACAATTTTTTATTCTGTGTGTGTGTGTAAAACTTAAGTCATCACAGTATTAGATAAAATACAACCTCGTATGAACAACTACATATAACTTTTTTCACAGTGCCATTATTTATTTAACAAAAAGTACCCCCATGATTCAATAGCTTGAAGATCTGCCTTTAGCAGCAATAAGTTGAAGAAATTGTTTCCTTTATGACTTTATCAGTCTTTCACATCATCATGGAGGAATTTGTGCCCAATTTTCTTTACAACATTGTTTCATTTCATTGTCAAGTTTTTGTTAAACTGCAGTACTTGTGCACAGCTCTTTTATGGTACTGCTACAACATTTCAGTTGGGTTGAGGTCTGGACTTTGACTAAGCTATTCCAAAAACTTGATTCTTTTATTATTCAGCCACTTTGATGTAGTTTTCCTGGTGTGCTTTGGATTGTTCTTTTGTATGAACCAATTTCAACCAAGCTTTAGCTGTAATCCTCACATTTGCTAATAGAATACTTTGGTATGTAGAGGAGTTCATGGTCTATATTTGACTGCAAGGTGCCCATGTCTTTTGCTTTTATAGAGGTCACACCACGTGATGATCAATTAATCAAGGGCTGATAATTAGCAGCACCTGGTTGCAACTTACCCTCTTAAATCCTGTTGAAGCAGTAAGGGAGTACTTAGTATTGCCCAATTTCTTTTTTCTTTTTGGCATTTTTGTCAAAAGTAATAATTGCATGGTAAAAAGAAAATATGCCTGAAGTATATATTTGTCTGAGGTTGTATTTTCCTAATACTAAGACTTGCTATGATTAGATGATTTTTATTATATTTTCACACAAAAACACATACAATTACAAATGGAATACTAATTTTTAAACATGAATGTAGATCCAGGAGGTAACGTTTTTTTAATAATAAACTAAAGTATTTAAAATATTTTTGTAACAGAAAATTTACACCTAATCTAACTCTAGAGATAAATTTTATTTCTAAAATTAATAAGTCCTACAATAAGAGCAATTGAATTATCTTTAAACCTGTATTTATATTTTTAAAATAATTATAAAAAGAAACTAAAATAAACTGGAAGGGAACAGATGTGGCTACTGCAAACCTAACAAGTATTTTTCATAACTGTTACCAAACCTAAAACCTAAATCTTCAGTTGTTTGGCTTTTAACAGAGATAAGAGTATTAAGTGCCACAATTACAGTGTTCAGAATTTACCTGACTCAACTTGTCGAAACTTTTTTTTTACTTACAGTTAAGCTTGAGGTGGAGTTGGCAATCAGTTTATTTTTTACATCTTCACTGATATGAAATAAAAAAACAAACAGACTTGCTTTTTTAAAATCTATTTCTCATGGAATTTGTGTGAAATTGGATTGACCCAGAAGTTATTGTAGCTATTGTAATCTCACACACATCACATTTATACACAGGTGATTCTGAACCTCTGCATTAATTTATTGCAATGGACTGTTGTTTATTTTATGTGTACGAGGGACAGATGTAATGTTGGAACACACAGTGTTGTAGTACTTTTTAAACCCTGTGATGGAAGGTGGTTAATATGATCTATTTGTTGTTGTGTTTAATCTACATAGCAGAAAAGACTACGCAAATTTTATTTGCATATTTATTTTTTTTAAATGTAAAAAATTTTTTCACAATTTTGTGAAAATCTCAGATCAGCCCATCTAGTATCAAGAAGCGTGCCACAGTTAAAGAATGATTACTTTCATCACACTTTTTCTTCATTCTGATGTTTGATTTGAACATCAACTGAAGCTCTTCACCTGTATCTGCATGATTTTATGCTTTTTGCTCCTGCCACATCATCAACAAACTGGGACATGTGATCCAATTTCTCATAAAGAAGCCCACTGGAATTGTTTCTGTTAATGTTCCGTGAGTGGAACACCTGATTCTTGAAAATCAATGGATAACTTACAGTACACAAACAAATGTTTTAGAACTGTTGTGTGTGTGTGTGTGTGTGTGTGTGTGTGTGTGTGTGTGTGTGTGTGTGTGTGTGTGTTTTGTGGTCTGATGGTTCTCCTGCTAAAAGGTTGTTTATAGAAGTTTACAGACAGCTTATAATCCTGTGAGGTGTTCCAGACATGAGAATGCTTTGTTTATTCAGTCCATTGAGTTATTTAACGTAATGTGTTGTGTAAGACCGGTCTAATGGCACCTTGTTGAGTGTAAAGAAGATAAATGAGCTGCCAATCTTAAATAATTGATGATAATTGAGCCATTCAGTCTTAACTGTCTCATGGTCCTCCTAATCATCTTTCTAACTTATTTTATGGATAACTTTTTTTATGAAAAAGATATGCCTCATGATTTTTAGCACATATTTGTCATACTTGCTGATTGTGTTTTTTGTGTATTTTGTAGAAATTATTTGTAGAATTGATGAGATAGTGTATCCAGTGCCTCAGAAAGAATGGTTATGCACACACATTTGAATGCACAGACGAGATGTCTTGCACAGATATATTAGCCACACCCATAGGCATGTGTGTGTGTGTGTGTGTGTGTGTGTGTGTGTGTGTGTGTGTGTGTGTGTGTGTGTGTGTGTGAGTGGTTTACCATCGGTTACTGCTTTAACATCTTTCAATTTCCAACACAATAGCTGTCTTTTTCTTAATGTCTTACTTATTAGCTGAAAGAAGCACTACAGAAAAGGGTTACACATAGACTCACAAACGTGCGAACATTTTTAAATTGTATGATTCACACACTGTTGAAAGGTGTCAAAAACAATGACAATGTGTAATTTTAATGTTTGACTTTTTCTGTGACTTTTTCAGGTTCACATGTAAAATTTTCACCTTCTATAAATATAATTCTCATAACATGTATACTTATGTTTATAGTTGAATCATGAATCATGTTGACTTTCTTGTGAACATGACAATCAAAAATGACTTCATGACATCATGATCGCGTGTGAAATGTATGTGAGGAGACTAAAGATTAAATGATCCACAGCTCAATCAAGTGCATCACATACACACCCACACACTCAAACTATATCTATATATATATATTTAGTTTGAGTGTGTATGTCTGTGTGTGTAAGTGTTCTTTTCTCCGCTTTAGTAATTACCCTCTCTTTCCTGCTCTCACCGGCCGTGTACATCATAATCATTGCCTTGACCTTTGCCTTCAAACAGCAACACACATGTAAAGACTGACAGAGAGAGAGAGAGAGAGAGAGAGAGAGAGAGAGAGAGACAAAGGGAGACAACCTGTACATTTGTACAATACTGTAGGCCTGAGTGTGTGCTTAAGCTCAGCTTCATTCCATTCCTAAGCTTTTTCTGTAACTTCTGTAACAATATACTTTCAAGCTTAAAATCGGTTTCAAATGAATCAAACTAGAAACTGCTTTTATAATAATATTTTTTTGTTTACTGTAATTATACAAAATACTTAATAAACTTGACAACATTCAAAATATTTTTTCTTGACTAGTGCAAGTGCTAAGACTTGCAGTGTAATGCAAATATCACGATAAAATGAAAACTGCTCTATTGAGCTGTACAGTTATCCAGGATTTTAAGTCTGTTCACAATAAAGTAGAAGTGGGCACAGAGTTATTCTTCAGTGGAGTAAAAGATAAATGTATGAAGCTGCTTTTAAAAGGTAATCAACATTCTACAGCAGTGAATAAAAACTGCTGAAATACATGATAAAGTACCTGTATTTGCAGTCTCTGCAATTCTATCGCCTGTATCAGGTAGGAGGTGGGAGGGAAAGAAACTTGGGATTATTTCTGCTGTATACTCTAATTCTTAGGAGTGTGTGTATATTTGTCTATGTGTATGCTGCTTCTTTGACAATACACTCTTAGCATAACTTTCTGATCCCTAAGACATTTTTCTCTTGAACTCAAGCTGAGAAACTGACACTTCCATTGCTATAACCACATACACACACACACACACACACACACTCATATGGTCCTGACCTCACTAACAGATAAGCCTGTTGCAGTGCTACTGTAAACACATTGTAAATCCAACATGAAGGATCTCAGTAAACAAATTGTTTCTGTCTGTCTATATCACCCACCATGAAGGCTAATCATAAAATCACAAAACCATCCATTTCTGTGTTGTTGTTATTTTCTTCTTCTCACTATCGAGATGAAGTCTATGTCCTTACCCTATAATTACACAGTACAGCAATCATCGTAAACACCAGTAGTGATGAAAAGGCAAAAATAACTCATACACACACACATTAATAATTAAGTTCAGCTTATCAGGAAGCAAATAAATTTTAATGGAAACCTTATCATTAATTTTGATAGGCCAAAACCTTTAGCATGAAGAACAGGTTGTGTTGCGGTTCTATAGAACAGAGGAACAGATTACATAGTTTATTGATTATTGTTAATTATTAGAAGTTCAAATCACTAATAAAATTAGGGCAGGGTTTAAAAAAGTAACCATGGACAATTTATATAAAAATATATTATTTTCTTTTCATTTATATCTTTTCACAACAAATAATTTTAGATACTGCATTAAAAGAAAAAGAATTAATAAATGATAAATGTCCTTTAAAAGAAGAAAGCTAGCTCTTTATCACTGTCTCCGGTAATAAATCTCTACATTGCATTCACAAATCAAAATCAATACGACACCTGAAGCCTTATCACTCTGATTCTGGAATGTTGATGTGTGCCTAGGTTTATGAGCATACTGTTGTATATTTGTGTTTATCTTTACAGTTAGATTTAAATCTGCTTAACTTTATTAATGAGATCAAGTTTCACTGCTGGAGTTGAAACAGTGGAAACAATCTGAAGTAGAAGCTCCTATTGGTCAGCGGGCTGATAACACAGCTGTGGCGTGAGTGTTGCTCTGTGAATAGTGCTCGATTGGTGTGTGTTCAAGTCAAGTTGTCAGGTTGAGTAGATTTTTATTGTCACCCCTTCAATAAACACATGTATAGAGGAACAAAATGGTGTTTCTCCAAAACAGTACGATACTGCATAGATTGAATGAGAAGGACTTCAGGTGAAAAGCGACAGCTGGGCAAAAGTGCATACTGACATTGAGCATTTTCGCTTAACACCTTTTCTCCTCTACAGTATGGATGTGTGCAAAAAAAAAGTGTAGAGCATTATATAAGGAATTATAATAATGCGTATGTGTGTTTTACACAATATTAAACATAACAAGGAAGTATTATATAAGTGTATGGCTGGCATACATTCGATTTGTCTTCAGTATAAGATTTCCTTTTTGGTTACAAATTGCCTTAAAGTTTATTATTTTGGTGCAACAGCACCACAACTACTTTGTAAGTAAAAACGCACAGAAGGGTATGACAAAGAGAGGCATTTCTCTCTAGCCCAGAAGGAGAGACAGCCTTTCCTTCATAGTGAGAAAAAGTGTTTGGTTTATAACTTGGCATTTAGTTAATTTTTGGCACTTAGTTCATTTTCATTAAAGGCAAGGCTGAGGCACGGGGGCTTAGTGGTTAGCACTGTACATTTGCACTTCCAGGTTCCAAGTTCGATTCAAGCTTCAAGTCTGTGTACATGGAGTTTGTTCTCCCCATGATTGTTTTTTTTTCTCTGGATTACTTCAATTTCCTCCTACAGTTCAAAAACATGCAGATTAGGCTAGTTGCTGTTCCCAAAGAGTGTGTGACTGTCTGTGTACTGTATGTATGTGTGTGCCCTGCAATGGATTGGCACCCCGCCTAGGTTGTACCCTGCCTCGTGCCCCAAGTTTCCTGGGACAGGCTCCAGGCCACTTGCAACCTTGTATACTGGATAAAGCGGTATAGACAATGAGTAAGTGAGTGACGAAGCAAAGGCCTTTGCTATTATGGTAACTGATATTTACAGTAGAAGCAGGCTTCCATAGAATTAGAGCACTGTATTTAGTTCACATTTCAACACTCAATCTTTGATTCCAGGTATTCCTGTAAAATTGAATGTTTTGCTTCCAAAAGGCATTTCTGTTTCCCACTTGAGTGTTGGTGCTGCAGGAAAATAGATAATAAAAAGAGTTAATGGATGAATCCTGTAATTTTGTAAACCTCCATGCACAAATGTGAATTGTGGAATTGCGCAATCAAACCATGGTTCAGAAGGAATTCTTGTATGTGAAATGAAACCTGCGATTATGATCCTATCCTCCAAACAAGCCCATAATTGGAGGAGAGTGCTGACTCAAGTATTCGAACCAATTGTGAAAACGCCCTAAAAGTAGATAGACTAAGCACACAACTTTACTGTAAGTGTACAGTGTACAATACAAGTTCAAGGTATGCAAAAAAGGACAGATGACAGAATTGCACATTTACTGTAGTATCTTTCTGGTTTAAACAAAAATTATACGAATTAAATTTTTGGTCTATGGAGGATATAAGATATAAGGAATTACATCATTTGTCATTTGTGTGTGTGTGTGTGTGTGTGTGTGTGTGTGTGTGTGTGTGTGTGTGTGTGTGTGTGTGTGTGTGTGTGTGTGTGTGTGTGTGTGTGTGTGTGTGTGTGTGTGCATGCGTGTGTGTGTGTGTGCGTGCAGTAGTTTGCCCCACATCAATCTTCTTATGCCACCAAGACCTTATGATATAAAGGATTGCTCAACCCTAATAGTTTTATTATCAAGCTATTGATAGATATTAATTATTAGTTTTTACATATAATCACCACCCCTAAACACAACTATAAAAAGTTATGATGGAAGTGATAACCAATGTTTCACAACATTAACTGTATGCAAATATGTTTCACTCTCTGCAGGACTCCTTAGTGTATTACATACCTATAACAACATATATCAGAATGTTCTATTGCCCTTATGCCATAACATTTTGCCAACACAATTTTTGCTGCAAAATGTTTATTATTATTGTTTATAGATTAATTTATGGTTTAATTAATATCCACAAAAAACAAGGTAGCCTATTTATGTTCTCACTTTTAACAACTGTCAGTGAAATAATAAAATATTGTGTTACAATAAAGTACAGTATATAATTATAATATAAAGTACAATTTATTATATCTAATCTAACCTAATCTAATCTAAAATAAACTAAGCTAAGCTAATAGAATCTGAAATATTATCAGTTCTTTACCCCTCTCTCTGTTTTCCTTATCTATTGAATTTAATAGGACAAAAGAAAATCTGATTGTTACATAGCAATGACGCCGCAATAAAGTCCTTCAGTATGTAAGTTACAATAAAACGTTTACATGATATTATGATGGAATTAACAAATTACCTTCAACCTATAATTGGTCTGAACTATTATCCAGATCTTGCTGTCATAGAAACATAATCAATCAACTGATTAGAATTGAGAAGTCAACCGTCATGTAATAAAAAAACAAAACAATACTATAGCTTATTTTCTTTATCACATTTCAAGTTACATTCCAAGTATAGCAAGTATCCAATGCCACAATTATGCATTTGGCATAAGACCATGTTTTCTCTCTTACTGAATAAGTTAATGCCCTTTACAGGCTGGCATACTGTAGCTGGTAGTGTTTGCTGCTTCACAGCTGCAGGTTCCCTGGTAATGCTCTGAGCTCAGTTTACTGTCTGTATAGAGTTTCATACTGTACGTATAGCCTCCTTGTGACTATGCGGGTTTATTCTGTTTTCCAGTTTCCTCTGACCTTCCAAATACATGCCAGTAGGTGCATAAATGACTCTAAATAGCCACTATGTATGGACAAGTGTGTAAATGAATGGTTTTTGGGACAGGTATACAGCAATCTACAACATAACTATAATATAAAACTAGAATATAACATTTACTGAAGATGAAAAGAATTAAAAGATTCTCCTACATACCATACAGTATAGTGATTATCTAGCAGAAAGAATGGAAGCGTTAATGGATGTTAAGACAGTGACAACATTTGGCAGAGACCCTTATCCAGACAACTCATATTTATCTCACTTATACAACAGAACAGTTGAGGGTTAAGGGCCTTGTTAATGGGCCCAGGAGAGGTGACTCATGACCTTCCTATCAGTACTGTCTTGTAATAACTTGTAAACAATCCAAAAAAGCATAAAAGTCCTAGTATAGATTATCTGCCTACATAGTTCATTTTGTCTCTATTTGGAAATGAGACCAACTAGGTATACTTTTAGAAATTGGCACAACTACTGATTATCATCTCTCTCTCTCTCTCTCTCTCATTCTTGCAATGAATGAAATAATTACGTGCTGTATGATTATGAAACTAGGCCAAATGGCGAACTGCTCCAGAAATGAATGACGAGAAGAACTTACATAACATAGCACTAGACTAACATGTAACACTGATTTTGCAGCTGTCTCAGGTTGAACTTTTAGTCTTAATAGTCTAAAGCACATACAGTAGACCAGTGGTTCTCAAACTTTTTCTGTCATTCCCCACTTAAGGGGGTGAGCGAATTTTCAAGCCCCTCTTGTCAACAAAATAAAAACGAAATCGGCCAAGTTGACTATTTATTGAAATATCAATTCCTAAACAAATACGATCAAACAACACCAAGCTAAAAAAAGATAAAATACACATGCAATTGTTATAAAAGGCTTACGTTGTCACTTATCTTTGCATAATTGACCCCATGTTTATTAGCTGCTCAGCAATCGTTTGTAGTTTTTTTTGCACTGGCCAATTCTGTATGCAACTTTGAATGAAGCCATTTGTGCTTTGCTGTCCACTGATTCAGATGTTACCATGCGATTATCCTGCTGTCTGTATTCTGCCAGCTTTCTTTCAAAGACGTCCAGTAGTTTATTAACGTGACTGGAGTGTGTTGTCTCTAAGTGTCTTCCTAATTTGTTGGGTCTCATGCGGTCTCCTGCCAGCAGTTTAAGACACAAAACACACACGGGTCTCTCTTCTGCCCCCACCATCACCACCATGAATCCAAGCTCAAGATTGGCTTGATTATTTGTCAGTGATATAACCAAAATCTTCTATCACGGTAGAAGCAATTTTCTAACTCAATAACAATATATATCACAATATAGCAATTTGTATCTGAAAATGCATAAATAAAAATGAAAACACAAACAAATTGTTTTACATAATTTTATTTTTTTTATGTAATTTTATTTAAACTGTGAATTGCTGAGGTTTGCCGCATTTTTTTTACTTTGGCCATATTCGATTGGAAGCTTGGATTTCAGATGATAGAAAAGGTTTGACGTGTTTCCACCACTTGTTAAAACAGTGCACTTGTGTACCTTCCAAATCATGTTCGTCTCATTCGTATCACTTTTCTTCTACCCAAACCAATTCCACACCACAGACGAGGCACCTTTTTTCTTTACAATCTCCTCGTTCTTGGTTTCGTCACATGTAAGTAAACTCACTGCTCCTTCTTCCATTGTCGAAGTGTATGTGAAGCCAAACACATCAAAAGTGGGACGAAACCGCGGCACCCGATTGAACCGAATATCTGCGCAAATACAGCGCAGCGCGACTATCTGAATAGCGCAGTGATGATCTGGTTTATTTGCGCAGCCCGGTGGATCGCGCAGCGCCGCTCGAATCACAAACCTGCACGACTCACTGTGTTTTTTATATAAAAACAATTTATTTAAAATGTCAGGACTGTTTAATATTGTTTCCGCCTTGCCATGCCTGGATTGTACGTGCGCATCCCAGCGGGGTAAAATGTATTTTGATGGTCGGCGCTGTTTATTTCTGTCAGAGTCGCGCCCAGTGAGTCGCGCAGGTTTGTGATTCGAGCAGCGCTGCTCAAGTTTGTCCGACGTTAAACCATTATTGTTCCACTATGGTTCCACTTTTTCTCCCGGCCCACAACTGATGTTATTTTAAATTTACTTGTATTAATGATTCATTTATTTGTGTGTGATTGTTTAGTTTTGAGCGTACGCTCTTCATTATCAATAAAGAAAAGCATGAATTAGAATAGGTACTTTCCTGTTATTTTCCACTAATTTCCTCCCGTTCATTGCGCCCCACCTGTCATGTCTGTATTCCCCACTAGTGGGGCGCGCCCCACACTTTGAGAACCACTGCAGTAGACAAAGAACGTAAATCTAAGGCACTACTGCAAACTTGCCATGGATCACACAGATGATGATCAGAGTGAAGATGCCTTTCATTTATATCACCTTGTAAATTCATAACAAAACAATGAAATTAATGGAATGAGGAGATGAAACAAACTTTGATAGAAACATCTCTTTGTGAATGCCAGATAAAGGTGTTGTTGTGATCACAAATTCACTAAACAATTGACTAGAGAAACATAAAGAAGATAGACAAAGAACAGTTGAATAAAATCAAGTTTTTAAATTAAAAAAGGATGGTGTATTATGTGACAACTGCTTTGAATGAACAAGCAGTGTTTAAAACAATAAAACAATGAAAAAGGTGTTATTTTGGCATTTTGGTATAAATTACTTAGGAACACTGGGAGCACCATGAAGTCATCGAACATTCCTAGAAGTCCAGTCTATCACTTTTTCACATTTATGTATTATTTTTACATTTAGAGGAAGTTAAGAGTAGCCAGCCCACCTTCAAGTATAGTTTGAAGATGCAGAGAAACAACACACATAGCATGGAGAAGAAGTAAAGAAATAACACAAAAACAAGTAACCCAAGCTCAAAATAAAAAAAATGTTAAGATTACAGGCAGGGCTGAAGTGGATGGCTTTAGCATAATAATAATAATAATAATAATAATAATAAAGCGGCGCGGTGGTGTAGTGGTTAGCACTGTTGCCTTGCACCTCCAGGGTCTGGGTTCGATTCCCCGGCCAGGCTCGATTCCCGTCTCTCTGCATGGAGTTTGCATGTTCTCCCCGTGCTTGGTGGGTTTCCTCCGGGTACTCCGGTTTCCTCCCACAGTCCAAAGATATGCAGGTTAGGCTAATTGGCGTTCCCAAATTGCCCGTAGTGTGTGATTGGGTGTGTGAGTGTGTGTGTATGTGTGTGTGCCCTGCGATGGATTGGCACCCTGTCCAGGGTGTACCCCGCCTAGTGCCCGAAGTCTCCTGGGATAGGCTCCAGGTCCCCCGTGACCCTGAACACAGGATTAAGCGGTATAGAAGATGAATGAATGAATGAATGAATAATAATAAAAAAGAAGAAGAAAAAGAAGAAAAATATTACCTGTGCTTAAAAGATTAAAACATATAGCCTACTGCATAACAAGTCCTTCAGCCTAAGTCATAATAAATGTATAAAGATTATCATGTGTTTGAATGAACAAATTAATATCATTTATCAGATTTCTTGTCCAGCCTTGCTGTCATAGAAACCAATCAATTAAGAACTGAGAATTAAACAGTGATGTGATTAAAAAGCCATGACAATAGAGTAGCTTCTATACCACATTTAGAGGCTACATTCCAAGTATATAAAGTATCTAATGCCACAATTATGTGTTTACCATAAGAATCTGTTTTACAACACTTTCCATTGGCACAGTAGATAGTGTTTGCCTCTTTACTGCAACAGGTTCCCTGTTAATGCCATGAGCTCAGTTTACTGACTGTATAGAGTTTCATATTATTTTCCTTGTGTCCATGTGGCCTTAAAAATATTAAATTGTAATATTTTCACATTTCATATTAATATTAACTGAACGAAATTGTAGTGCTAAAGTTGAAATCATTTCAATATATTTTTTTACTGTATACTGACATATTGCTGAAACAGGCATGTCAAGTTTATTCTGGTTTGCTTATTCATTAGCTTATCACCTCAACCGTACCGTATTGCACCACACAACTTCTACGCCTAAAGAAAGAGAGACACACTTGAGAGTTTGGCTTTGTGAATTTGTGTTTAAAACTGTGTCAGATCTATTTAAATTAGCATTAGAGAAAATGTCTACAGAACCAAAGACACAATATCATCAATGCATTCAAGCGCATTTTTGCTCCATTTTTTATATTTATATAAAAATATTTATTATAATTTACTTGTTAATGCAGTGAAATAAATCAATTTGAGTCACCAACCTTTGCTAATGAATCACATAGTTCAAATATTCACTCTTACTAGAGTTACAGACTCCTCACTTAAAATTTAGTTCGTCAGGTGTTTTCCTCCTAGGTTTCCCTATAATAAACAGAATGCAGCCATAGTAACACCTTGATTCATTGTGACGCATAACTGATGTTTTATGCCACTTAATTCGATTCTAATAAATGCGTGTGTGTTTGTGTACACATGATATGTTTCCTTGCATCTTAAAGCAAACACACCTGGGGCACGCCCAAACACAAACACTGATATGGCTTGACAACCACTTCAAATAGGAAAGGTGCGCAAAGTCGCAAAAGAAAAGTGATGTTTGGGGGGGGGGGGGGTCAGTCCAGTCACACTAAATACTGTTTGATGCTGCTGTGTATGTCAGATCTGAGCCACAAAAACAAAAATGAAAGAAGGAAGAAAAAGACTGATAGCAAGGAACATAAAGAGAGAGAGAGAGTGTGTGTGTGTGTGTGTGTGTGTGAGAGAGAGAGAGAGAGAGAGAGAGAGAGAAAGGAGTACAGGGCAATGTTTAAGAGTGTATATCTTCTGTTACCTCGTGCTGAACAAAGAAAGATTTACACTGCACAGGAATTCAAAGAACTTTCATCAGAATAAGAGCGAGACAATGGAAGCCAAAGCCGAGAGCGGGCCGTATTCTAAATCTAGCACATTGTGTGCAGGCTTTGATCCTGCTTTACTTGCCTGCATGTGTATGCTTTTCAAAACTGCCACTTTTCAAATGCCTTAAGACCTGAGGCGCAGACTGAATATTTGCTCAAAGATTAGTTTACGCAAAAACACAGATACAGAAAAGCGCCCACTCAAAACCCCCAAAAGCCTGCCTCATCTCTTACACACACACAGGAGTATCAGAACTTTGTGTTGAGTGTGTGTTTAAAATAAAACATTAGCAGATCAAAGGATCACTGTATGAAATGAGCTGCATCCGGATAAATATGGGTATGGGAAATCCCCGCTAAACTTCAGGTTTGCCAGATGTATGAGGCAGAGTGTTTGGAAAGGTAGCATGCAAAAGGACATTTTGTGAAACTACCAGACACCTCATGTATGCGGATTTACAAAGGAAATGAGTGAGAGGTGGTGGCTGTGAGGTATAAAGGCCTTTTGTATGTTAATGACTAGCAGAAAGAGGTGCTGTCTTTAATATCATAGCCGGCGGGTGGGGGGGATTAGCCATGGTACCAATGATTAGCCAATGACCATTTATCCGGGCTTGGGACTGGCACTGCGTCAAGTGGCTGGGGTGTTTGGGCACTGGCTGGGAATCGAGCCCTCATGGCAGGCGAATCATCTCCCACTGAGCCACCAGTGCCCAAAACAACCCACATAAATACGATCCACAAACTGGGTAAGAATGTCATTTCTTTACATGCTATGTGTATGGTTTTACATAATAATTTTAAATGTAATTAATTACAGTACTCTCTTTCCACATATAATAAGTTTAAAAAGCGGAAAAAAGTTAAAAAGCCTAACTTTTTTTAAGTGATTCAGCCGCGGTTCATCATTATAAATATGTCCAAGATAGCAAGGGAAACACATCCTGATGGCTAGAGTTCGTCAAGGATTAAAAAACGCTAACAATGTCCCTTTTGGCCTTTACCGCGCTCCGTAGAATCTCAGTGGTCCGCGCATAACCTTTCGCAGGCGAGCCTTCTCCTAAATGCGCGTTCCCTGTGCCGATTTCACAAGGGTGGGGCTAAAAAACACGCATCCTGTTGGGGGAACCAACTTCGACACAGCACCGGTCTCGGTCATAGCTGATGCTGCAGCTTCTTGTCCACATACCAGCAAATTTCGGATGATAAAGATACGTCGTATAGACGTCGTATAGACATAAAGACATAAACGAACGTTCACCAGATGATACGATCTTTAGCAGACGTCTCCGCGACGTACCTGTGCTATCTGGGAAGTTGTTGGTAATTCACATTTTCACAGCTGAAGAGGACACAACAGATGTGTGCATTGTTTAGGCCACCAAAGTGCTGATAGGTTGTGGAAACAGAACCACAGCTTGCATGCTGTTAATGGGACTGATTTATGCCCTCAACCTTAAGTACCCCAAAATGCTAAAGTACACCTTTGAAGTGTTCCAGAAACTGTTTTTGAAACTTGATGGAACAAAAATGCTGAAGAAGGTCCAGAGTCTAAAACGTAATCTAATGGAATCTGCTTCATGCAAATAAGATATTTTTATTTTCAAATAGTACCTTTAATGCAAGAATGTTCTTTTGCACATAATTATTATGTTTTCAAAATGTTTCACGTTACATGTACTGTAAGTTATATGGAATGAAAGTTGTATTTCACCTGCAATTGAATGTAAAAGAGTTTTCACACATTTTAAAAGAAGCTTAGGGTAAAATGTTTAGGGTTTCTGTTTAGTTTGAATTAGTTTTAATGTTTTAAAAACTAAAATGCTGTTTGGACAATAAAAAAGCAATTATGCAGTCTCCTGTGTCTGACCAGTAAATTCAACTTTCCCTGATTATGTAATGTTTAATTATTCTTTTTGGCTTATCTTTATTAATAATAATTAAGTAGATTAACTTAATAACAATAAAAGTATGTTACTCAACTTTTACAAGTAATTTGTAATGAGAAATATTAGGTATACCTTACCTATTTTTTAAAGGGTGTCATAGCTATTAATATTAGGTACTCTTCATGCAAATATATAGGATAGAATCTACCCAAACAAAGTGAATGCAAATTGTTACCTCAATTTTATTGAGTACTGTAGATTCTATAGGTTGTTTTTTACAGTGTACATACCTGCCCAATCAAGTCATCAAGAAGTTATGAGGGCTTGGGTTGGGCTAAATAAAAAGTAGTGTCTGGGTAATGTACCAATAGATGACAGAGTTTTGGGAGTGTTTAAAAAAAAAAAAACAATAAATTTTGAGATGAAAAAAAAAACAATAGGGAAAAGCAGAGGTGTGCAAGGGTGTAAAATGTAAATGGAGCTTCAGGTGTGAATGTCTCCTGACAAAATCCTTGAGTGCATTATTTGCCATGAAACAATTCCTCAGCAAGAAACATCCGAATTGGTAATATCCGGAGGAATCCGGAAGTATCCTGGCCTCGTGGAATTTGATGTATGCGTTCAGTGGTTCTTGTAGATACTTCCGAAAATCAGTGGTGTATACAGGAATTTCCTAGTACAGATACACCTCTTTTCATGCAATGGCCTCTAATGTGCTTAGCTCTGAAGTGTATTATATTCATACAGTGCAGTATGTGATGCTCTAGCAACATTTGATGCAAGGAATTGCAAAGATATACATGTGACAATCAGGAGCGCTTACAGCAGTGGTTCTCAAAGTGTGGGGCGCGCCCCACTAGTGGGGAATACAGACATGACAGGTGGGGCGCAATGAACGGGAGGAAATTAGTGGAAAATAACAGGAAAGTACCTGTTCTAATTCATGCTTTTCTTTATTGATAATGAAGAGCGTACGCTCAAAACTAAACAATCACACACAAATAAATGGATCATTAATACAAGTAAATTTAAAATAACATCAGTTGTGGGCCGGGAGAAAAAGTGGAACCATAGTGGAACAATAACGGTTTAACATCGGACAAACTTGAGCAGCGCTGCTCGAATCACAAACCTGCGCGACCCACTGGGCAGCGCTGCGCGACTCTGACAGAAATAAACAGCGCCGACCATCAAAATACATTTTTCCCCACTGGGATGCGCACGTACAATCCAGGCATGGCAAGGCGGAAACAATATTAAACAGTCCTGACATTTTAAATAAATTGTTTTTATATAAAAAACACAGTGAGTCTCGCAGGTTTGTGATTCGAGCGGCGCTGCGCGATCCACCGGGCTGCGCAAATAAACCAGATCATCACTGCGCTATCCAGATAGTCGCGCTGCGCTGTACTGTATTTGCGCAGATATTCGGTTCAATCGGGTGCCGCGGTTTCGTCCCACTTTTGATGTGTTTGGCTTCACATACACTTCGACAATGGAAGAAGACGCTGCAGCAGCAGTGAGTTTACTTACATGTGACAAAACCAAGAACGAGGAGATTGTAAAGAAAAAAGGTGCCTCGTCTGTGGTGTGGAATTGGTTTGGGTAGAAGAAAAGTGATACGAATGAGACGAACATGATTTGGAAGGTACGCAAGTGCACTGTTTTAACAAGTGGTGGAAACACGTCAAACCTTTTCTATCATCTGAAATCCAAGCTTCCAAACGAATATGGCCAAAGTAAAAAAAATGTGGCAAACCCCAGCAACTCACAGTTTAAATAAAATTACATAAAAAAAATAAAATTATGTAAAACAATTTGTTTGTGTTTTCATTTTTATTTATGCATTTTCAGATACAAATTGCTATAGTGTGATATATATTGTTATTGAGTTAGAAAATTGCTTCTACCGTGATAGAAGATTTTGGTTATATCACCGACAACTAATGAAGCCAATCTTGAGCTTGGATTCATGGTGGTGATGGTGGGGGCAGAAGAGAGACCCGTGTGTGTTTTGTGTCTTAAACTGCTGGCAGCAGACCGCATGAGACCCAACAAATTAGGAAGACACTTAGAGACAACACACTCCAGTCACGTTAATAAACCACTGGACGTCTTTGAAAGAAAGCTGGCAGAAAACAGACAGCAGGATAATCGCATGGTAAAATCTGAATCAGTGGACAGCAAAGCACAAATGGCTTCATTCAAAGTTGCATACAGAATTGGCCAGTGCAAAAAAAACTACAAACGATTGCTGAGCAGCTAATAAACATGGGGTCAATTATGCAAAGATAAGTGACAACGTAAGCCTTTTATAACAATTGCACGTGTATTTTTATCTTTTTTTAACTTGGTGTTGTTTGATCGTATTTGTTTAGGAATTGATATTTCAATAAATAGTAAACTTGGCCGTTGACAAGTGGGGCTTGAAAATTCGCTCATCCCCTTAAGTGGGGAATGACAGAAAAAGTTTGAGAACCACTGGCTTACAGGGAAGTACGTGAGAGTGAGTTGTTTAACGCCCAAGTGAATAAGCACATTGTGTCTGTCCCATATTGTATTTTATAGTGCACTGAAGCATGTATAAGCAATTTCAATGTGCCTAAATACAAACAAAATCAGTTTGTCCCTGAGGTTTTTTTTTCTGGAGAGAAGTGGCATCTTCGCTGCCCTTCTTAAAATGTATGAAGTTGTGCACTAGCATCAGAACTGTGACATGCATCCAGTAAAGCATGCTGAGACCATTAATATGTGGGGTTGCTTTTCAGCCAGGGGAGTGAACTCACACAGAATTTTGCCTAAAAACACAGGCATGAATAAAGAACAAAAACATCCTCCAAGAGCAACTTCTCCCCACCATTCAAGAATAGTTTGGTGACAAACAATGCCTTTTCCAGCATAATGGAGGACCTTGCCATAAGGAAAAAATGATAATTAAGTGATAATTAAGTGGTTTAGGGAACCAAACATTAAAATTTTGACCAGAAAGTATCCACAGGGCTAAAGATGGTAGTTCACAGATTGAAGCCTATATATTTGTGCATACAGTATATAACCTACTTAATATTCCCAATAGATGTCTCTCATTGAGATTGAGATTAGTCCAAAGATGAAAGGTCAAGCAAATATAACCACTTTGAAATAAATGTAATCAGACATGTTACTTGCTTGTCTTGACTGTTCTAATCAAAATAATAAAAATATTTTAAGGATGTTAGCCGGTTTACAGTATATGTACCTTTACCATACTTAGACCAGACTCAGAGCCATTATGTCATGCACAGACAGCACAGTGGCAAAATATGTTACAAATGGTAGGAAATATAATTACCTAAAGTTATGTGCTAATAAAAAGCTACAATTAGTGAGTGCATCACAAATTACTAACTTTATTTATTTATTTAAATTTATTTCTGGTTCAGCCAGTTGCCATGGGAAGTCTGGTTGAATGGAGTTTATCTTTGTACAGTTAAAGTGACAAATGTTCTGCACCTTTTACCTTAAAAATTGTTTCATTTATGTCAAAGGATGGTGTCCTTTAAACACACTCTACATGTCCTAATTTTAAAACAATTTATTAGATCAATACACTCATAATAAATCACCCTGTATACTGTACCTATATAAACATAACTTAAGTAGCATTACTTAATTTTTTAAGCCATTAAAATTCATTCACCATTTTTTCACCATCTACAGTACCATATAATTATTTCATAAAACACAAACCTTTTTGTACAATCATACATTAGTTGAGTGTTTTCAACCTTGCAGTTGAAAACATTGAAATTTAGATGTTGGGAGCTTTTCAGCTTCTTTTGAGTGTTCAGGACATGAACTCTCATGCTCTATTCACTGTGCTCATACTGTGTGAGCTTTTTCTCTTTATTAAAACGTATTAAAATGAATCTTTAACTAAAGCAGACACAAGTCTCCGGCTGCCAAATGAAATAAAATTACACTAAACCTGACCAGACTTTATTGTCTCTACACTCTAAAAAATGCTGGGTTGTTTTTTCCTACCCAAACGCTGGGTTGCCGTTGTTGGGTCATTTTTCTGGGTTATTTTCAGAGAGTTGGGTAGTTTTTGTGTAACCCAGCTGCTGGGTTGAAGTTTGCTTGGCCCCTCCCCCAAAGTTCACCGGTGGATTCAGCGGCTGTGACTCAGCTTCGTGTCTCTTGAGCTCCCACACCGCTGATGACGGTTCATCCTCCTCGGACATTTAAGGGAAAATGGCGTTAAATACAAGGTCTGTATACACATGTTCACTCACCTAATTCACATATGACTGAAAAATTATTACTATATGTAACATTTATTACTGTTACCGTGTTAAGGTTACACACAAACTTTCCGGCTGGTCTGAGGTACTGGATGATAATTTAGCTGAGAATAGCTGCTAGCCATAAACCCCACCTGTGTATGAAAGAAACGGGGAAGATGTCTGAGCTTTTTAGCTTTCTCTGTAGAATGTTTGCAGGGTTACGAAGATGGTGAAGTGATGAATGAATGCTAAACTGTTAACTGTAGCAGGCATGTTAAATGACGCAGGCATTTAGTTAGTTTGCTAGCGTTAGCAACCACTTTAGAACTTTATTAATCTCACTGCTTGAGACAATAAAATGCTGGGGTGTTACAAAACACTGACCCTCTCACAAATATACAGACCTGCTAACCCTCCCGTTTTTCACCAGCTAGTAATTTACTCTGCGGTCAAATTTCTCCTGCGTTTCTCCCGAGTTATAGGAATATTTTACACCTTTCCCCCTTTGGCAAGTATGCAAATGTATCACCAGTAATTGTATGTAAGCTAACCAGGTAGCTCTCTTTAACCAAAGTTAAATTAACTATCAGTCAGCGCGCCAACTACAGGAAAAAGTACCACAGCGGTACAGATATACTAGATGGAAGTGGTAATATTTTGGTGATTGTAATGTACCAGTATGACACCAGCTATGACATTTTTTCGGTAATTAGCTTAAAATCAATGCAGACTACAATATCAACTAGTCTGACATAAAGAGCTGTATCCTAAAAGCCATGCTTATTCTGCTGTTTTATTTTTGTTATTTTCATGTTTTTGTTTCAGGTTACCTATACCCTATCTTAATGGGCAGCTTTGTATTTTTTTTTAGTATCAATCCAATTTCACACTAAATTAATAGTCTTATTCAGTTTAATCTTTGCTATTCAGCTAAATTGTAACTTTTTCATTTCTTTCTTTCTAAGGTTGGAACCAACATTGTGGCTGAAGTGTCAAGGCCGTACCCCTACATCCTGATGTTGGGAGATAATGACCAGCGCTGCTCTCAGTAATGTTGTATGTTGCTATGAATTAGCGAGGCCTACCTGAAAAGTCATAGACAGTGTTTGTATGTTAAAATGAGACCAGGGCTGGATAGTTTTGTTCTGCAGAAAAGATATCTTAAGTCTCAGAGAGATCCTGCTCTGTAGAAGCTGCCTCAGTCTATTTGTGCAATTACTCCATTCTGCCCTTATCAGTAATAGTATAGTAATGTCACTGTTGATTATCTGTTCTTGTGCTTTTGAAAAATAAATGTTTTTTCTAAGAACCTGTAATATGATGTTGTTTATTGCATATATGTATGTTTTTTTGTAATAGACCAGTATATCAAAATAGTTTAATTGTTTAATAGACATGGGTGTTTTTTTTTTTTTTTTACAGATTCACTGTAAAACATGAAAATAATAATAACCTATTTGTGAGGTAGAATTAACCCAACATTCCAGTTAAATGAACCAACAAACCCCAAACATATGGGTAGAACATTTGACCAATTTATGTGGTAGAATTAACCCAGCATTATAGTTAAATATGACGTAGCATTTGGATTGAATATTTAACCCATCTTGTTGGGTTAAACAAATAACCCATCTTTCTGGGTTAAATTAACCCAGCATTTAGTTAG